>JAXCGZ010021027.1:0-17500 GCA_037179515.1 Halocaridina rubra | reverse complement strand
GTAATTCCCTATAAGGATTTCCCTGTTTGTTAGACTCATTCCTTATCTGTCATTTCGCGTGTAAACTGATTATTTTAAGATGAATTTTGTAACTGTTAGAGATGTTACCCATTGCTTCTTATGGAAAAAATAATTGACAATATTGGAGATTCCTCTATTATATGTATAATATATCACATAAAGAGTTATTACTAGGTACTCTTGACTGAACAAGTAAAACAATTAATAAATAAACAAGAAATTAAACAATAAGACACATTTATTTCCACAGAAGTATACAGTGTGTATTTATAAAATATATACTTGCACAATTCAAGAAATATCATGAATAGATATGACAACACCTTAGGGTAATTTTTACAGTTTTAGAACATACAGATTCATACATTGATATTGTCAGCTATTGAGTTAATGTTCTCATAGTTTATTTTTTTTCTGTGCTGTTTCTGTTTCATGTATGTCCTATAGTATACTGTTCCATAATTTGGGACCATTGACAGACAAGGCTTTGTTTGCTATTTTTGTCCCTGTTCTTGGAATCACGAAATCTTATGATTGTCGGGTGCTTCTTTCTACTAAATATCTAACGGTATTATTCTGCATAACCCATTCAGGAACGACACCTTTTATTAACTTATACATAAACATCACCACGTCAAATTTGAATTGATGTTCTACTTTAAGCCATTTTAGCTCCCTTATAAATGGCGTTGCCAAGTTAAACTTTAACAATGACCAACAGCGAATTTAGTTGCAAAATTTGGCATCTTTTGGATCATTCTTAATACACTTTTATTTCAGCCGTTCCATATCACAGAACAATGGGATAAGTAGCTATGAACTAAAGCCTCGACTATTATTTTCCTGCTGTGGTAGTAAAAAATCTTTTATTTCAATTTAAGAAGAAGCATGCACCGTTTGCTTTAGTATATATATATATATATATATATATATATATATATATATATATATATATATATATATATATATATATATATATATATATATATATATATATATATATATATATATATATATATATATATATGTATATATATTCTACATGAGATTCAAATGATAAAAATTTTTGTCAATAATTACTGCCAATTTCCTTACAGTAGGAAGTGGTGTAACATGAGAAGATCTTACTTTAAATTATAGGTCTTTGGGTATGCGATCTAGATAAGCTCTTGATCCAATGAATATGAATTGAGTTTTGCTTAAACTTAGTTAAAGTCATTTTTTAGTAAAATATTGTGGAGAAGTGAAAATGGAAGAGATTATGTTAAAAGAGTGACCAGAGTTACCAAAAGGGTAAAGTTCACAATACGAATAGTTTTTAGGATTAGATGAAAATAATAAGTCAAGAGTGTAAGCTGCATGAGTGTGGCAATTGGAAACACGTGTAGGATATTTGGTAATCTACTCCATATTTTGAGTGACAGAAAAATCAGTTGTCGCATGACTAAAGTCTTGCTACAGGTCAAAGGGAACATTGAACACTCTCTCCAGTGTTTGTTGGGATGAGGCCTATGTTAAAAGGGTCACGAAGATATATGGCTGGTCCCATGGGACTCGGAATCTGGCGTCAAGTATCTCAAGAGGGTGTGAGATATAAACAAGTCCTTTATTCCCAATACCACACACGAACATTTGACCTATATGTATGTAGTGACTTGGGGAGATACCCAATGGCAGTAGACAATTGCCACCCTCTCCTTTGCAATAGGCTTGTTGAAATAGCTCCTCCCCTTATAGGAGGGACTCCACTTCGAACCTGGAGTTGATTTGCAGGACTGGATGTCAAGCCACGCCCTGCCCTTGGGGTATTTCAAGAACCACCCAGGGCAGGCACAGTTAGTTGAGTTAGAGACCGGGCCTTGCCAGCAGCAGAGTTAACACAGTACAGCTGAGTTAGCCTCCCCCTTTTGGGGTGGGACTCAGGAATTAGTCGTGACAGGAACTGTAGTAATAGGAGCTCTGAGTACATAGATGTTAAATAAGAATAAAGCAATATAAAGAAGATGTTTTTCACCAACCACGCTACCATAATTATGATTATAACTTGTATAAAATAGAAATCTCC
The DNA here is from genome assembly GCA_037179515.1 of Halocaridina rubra. Lineage (NCBI taxonomy): Eukaryota > Metazoa > Arthropoda > Malacostraca > Decapoda > Atyidae > Halocaridina > Halocaridina rubra. Next base: position 15,414 of record JAXCGZ010021027.1, on the reverse strand, counting down.
CGACATATTTGGTGTCATCCGGTGGAACAGTAACCCCACTATACTACAAAACGGGTGACAAGCAGTGAGATAACCCAGTCATCCTACAATTTGGTGACACTCGGAGGGACACTATCTTACAAATTGGTGTCATTAGATGGGATAACAAATCCTACATCAGTTAGTTATACGACAAATTTGGTGAACAGCTCGGGATCAATCCACGCCGATACTTTACCGAAGAGAAAGAAGAAAAAAATAGAAGAAAAAAAATATATAGCATCTATGGAAGAAAAGTACAAGTGAAGAAACTTCAAGACGCTTACCAGCAGTGAGAGAGTGACACCGAGAAAGCCAGAGCTCCCCCTTCACTTACAGTATCATATTATAAGATCCAGCCACTCTCCCCCGCCTCCGTATTGGCAAGGCCCCTCCCCAGCAGTAAAAGTATCAACGAGAGTATTCATGGAAGTCACCGTCGCACTGAGCCAAAGTGTGACCGGGGCATTGAGTGAAAATGCCAATTACAAGAAGTATAAGTTGCCGGATCCGACCAAGAAGATGGCGATTCGTCGATTTTACTCGAAGAGAAGAAGGAGAACCCCCTCCTTCCTTGCCTTCTGCCATGAAGTTCTTCAGGACCACCTCCTTAAAATAGCTAAGTACTTGTGATCTGTATTCAGTGAGTAATGGGACAATTATTAAAAGAAATTGAGGTCGGTGGACGCCGCCATTTTATCTTGTAGTTATGCTTTGACTCAGCCAACCCGCCTATAAGGGGTGTGGTGCTTAATAAGTTGATAAAAGAATTTCTGTACCCATTACTAACACGGATAATTTGTACTAATAGCTATAAGCAGTAATAAACTCCATTTTTGTTATAATTTGAGTAATATAAAGAAATTGCGTTGGAAGTGTGTTCCATTTATTTGTATTAATGCTTAGATTGAATTTTAAGAACGCGAATGTATCGATTTTTAATTGAAAAATTTTAATATATGTGCAATCACTATTACAGTATATTAATTTCTTAAGTGTAAGAATTATAGTGAGTAATATACTTGAATCTGCTTTTAAGGTTTTACTTAGAACACGTGTGATTTTCGAGAAAGGAATGCGGAAGTGACCGATCGATCTCCCAACCTCGTTATTATAAATATGTAGTAATTGTACTGAGCTTTGATATTTTAAAGTACGTGTAAAATCATTTTTATATAAATTTCTTAAAGCGTAAGAAATAGAGTGTTAAGATTGCGCCTGTTTTCAAGGTTCTTTCTTTTTTTGTTGTTTTTTTTTTCTCCGCGGGAGTAATGTTTTAGCGAAAGAAAGACGTAAACGACAGATTGTTTTTTTTTAATGTTGTTATGATGAAGGGATTAACATTACGATACGTGTGTGGCATTTTATTTTTGAAGAATAAGAAATTTTGTGATATTGTGTAGAGATGAGTTTTTTTAATTTCGCGCTATGCAGGCGAAAGTAAGAGTAAATTAGAGTAATTTGTGCTGTCCTAGAATGGGGAAGGTTTTTCAGTGTCACCCAAACGTAGCTTCAAGGGAGTAGAATGTTTGTTTGTTCGTTAGAATGGGACTTAGGACTGGTGAGGCAGTCTGTGACCGCGCGGCCCACCCGAGATTTCACCTTTACTCTTCTTCAGAGAGACCGGGAAAGGAAAACCAACATGTTGTAAATAAAAGGGAATGTTACAGAACGGGGATGATTGCCTTGAAAGTGATGTAGCGAATGTGACAGCGAGTGAGTATGAATGACTGGGGATATAATGGGGGGGGGTTGCTCTAGGGGGTGAAATCGCGGAAAGCACCGTTAGGAAACATGATTGGGGTCTCTCTACGGGGATCGTTCCCCTGCTCCGCCAGGTCCTTATGCATGCCATATCAGAGTATACTTATGGGAGGTGATGCGCTGTTGCAATATCTATTGAGGGATATGTTTGAGAAAGTGATTCTCCACCTGCCCAAATATGGTTGAGATGCCAAGTTTGTTTTATTTTTGTTTTGTCCCCTACTCCGCCAATGAGATTATTATTCGATTTCCGAGAGATTCCAAGATAGATGTTACGTGATAAAGGACGTGAATCTATGAATGATTCTTTATTTTCTTTGTTAGCTGCAGTATATACATTATTTGTCTGAAGAGATTTGTAGATTTATAAAATAAAACTTTGCGAGTTTTAGCCATGATAATGTTTATCAAAATTATTTCAGCTTGGTCATAAAGAAAGAGTGAGAGCTGACACGAAATGACAACAAGAATGTTACACAGCTGTATCCCGTATTTGAGAGAGCAGAAGTTTATCCAGAAGCCAAAAGAACAGGGGAGAAAACAGCGCCCACATGCGCACCCCCATAAAAGCAAACAGACAGAGCAGTTATAAGTCAAATTCGAGATAGTAAAAGAATATATATATTTTATGTTTGAATTGTTTGTGTACAACTCCGTACGAGATTTTGAAACTTAAGCAAAATGCATTCTTTACTGTTGCTAATGAAATATACTTTTTGTTTTTATTATTGCATACACAGGGACAGACATTTTATATTTTTTCAGATTCCCGTTTTTGTTATATAGTTTTTGTATTGAAGAAATCTTTAAAATCTTATTTAAAGAGTTTTGGAAAAGATTATCTAGAGATAACTATGTGTGACGTAATGCCAAGCCCTATAGCAGACCACGAGGAAATTGTAACGTCCCTAAATATTCGCAAACCAAAGAGACAACCAATCTTTAAAACATTCAGATGCTTAAGAAATTATTCACAAGAATTACTTTGTAGTTTACTTATGAATGAAGTACATAAATTAAATTAAATTCTATATACCGATAATATTAATACACAAGTAAATATTTTAACCAGTGTCTTATCATCATGTATAGATCGATGTGCACCACTCGTGACAAGAGAAATATTTCGTCCCCCCGCTCCTTGGATAACAGATGACATAAAAAACATTATGAAAGAAAGAGACAAACTACAAAATGAAGTAAAACTACAAAGAGATAATATCCCTTTAAGAGAAAAGTTTACAGAGCATAAGAAACAAGTAAAATCATTATTAAGTAACAGTAAGAAACAGTATTACAAAAATGAATTTCAAAACGCTAAAGGCAATATCTCTGATACATGGAAAATTGCTAAAACCATGCTTTCCAATAACTGTAATAAAAGTAGTAACATATCAATTATACCCGATGAGGTAGATGTAAGTGCTAAAGCAGAAGAGTTCAATAATTTTTTCGCTGAAGTGGGGAAAAAAACCTTTGAAAAAACAAAAAAAGAAATAATAAATGAAATCAATAATAGTAATGGTGGTAATAATAATGATGATGGTAGTAGTAATAATAATAGAAATGTTGATAATGGTGTAAATAATAATGATGGTGGTAGTAATGGTAATGATAATAGTGATGATGGTAGTAATAATAATAATAATGTTAATCTTCAAGAACATAGTGCATTCAATAGAAGTAATGATGTTTTTAACCCTACTACAGTAGATTGTAATACAGTAATCTTAGTAATAAAAAATCTGAAAGACTCTAATGCATATGGATCAGATGGAATTTGTTTTCGTTTTATTAGAGATTCATTATTTGTAATAGCTTATTATCTGACGGTAATAATCAATACTTCCATAGTTACCAATATCTACCCAGATTTATGGAAAAATCCCCATGTAATTCCTGGTTTTAAAAATGGAAATCCTGACGACGTCTCTAACTATAGAAAAATCTCTTTACTACCAATTTTATCAAAGATACTTGAAAAGATTGTTGCAAATCAGTTAAGTGAGTTTCTTGAAAAAAATAAACTTATTGCAAAAAGTCAACACGGTTTCAGGCCAAAATTATCAACTGAAACTGCCTTATTGAAAATATCAGATGAAATATACAAAAATATAGATAATAAGAAAATATCATTGCTACTACTACTCGATCTTTCTAAAGCTTTTGATAGTGTACACCATACCATTCTATTAGAAAAATGCAAAAAAATGAACATTGACCCAAGCTGGTTCGAGAACTATTTAAAAAACCGCTACCAGTCAGTCAGAATAAAAGATGTAGTCTCAAGTCGCAAGAAGGTATTGTTTGGGGTCCCTCAGGGATCGATCCTAGGACCTATACTTTTTCTAATATATGTAAACGATCTAGTAAAATATTTACCTAACTGTTATGTCATTCAATATGCTGACGATACTCAAATCTTAATTGAAGGAGAAATTAATGATTTAGAAAATATTATTCGTAGAGCAGAAGAAATTTTGTATATGGCTAAACGTTACTTTCTAAAAAATGGTCTGTTACTTAATGAAACTAAAACCCAATCTATTCTTATCGGATCCAGACAATTATTATCAGAAGTTGATGACAATCTTCATATAAATTTTAACGGTAATATCATTAAGCCAATGAACTCGGTAAAGAACCTAGGTGTCTATTTTGACCGTTACATGAATTTTGAAATGCATATAGATGAGATTTATAAAAAAGTAATCGGTACTCTAATATATCTAAATAGGGTAAAAGACTCATTTGAAACATCAACTCGTATAATAATTGTCCAGTCCTTAGCTATGAGTTTAATTAATTACTGTCTCAAAGTTTGGGGATGTACAAATAAGACTCAATTACAAAGAATACAAAAGTTACAAAACTTTGCAGCACGAGTGGCTGTTGGCAATGTAAGAAAATACGAGCACATCTCTCCTGTTTTAAAAGATCTAGAATGGATAAAGATTAGAGATAAATATGTTTTTGATATATGTACCTTTGTTTTTAATATACTAAGAAACAATATTCCTGATTGCTTGTATAATTTTTCTACAGTAAGCTCAGTTACCGGGTTAACTACCCGTCAAGGGGAAGATTTATTAGTACGAAGGTCTAAAACTGATATTGGCTCAAGAGATATAAACATTCGTGGACCTCATTTATATAATCAGCTTCCCAGAGAACTAAAAAATGCTGGTTCAGTGTATACTTTTAAATATAATCTTAAGAAGTTACTCTTAAAGGAAGATTTTACTTGTAAATTTTAATAGTACAACCATATTTGAATACCCAATGTATGTTGGAAATAAAGTCTTATTATTATTATTATTATTATCATTTTCATGAATTTTAGATTACAATTGAGCTAATTAAAGATAATTGAGATTATTAGAGATTATCTGCTGAGTTCTAAATTTAAAACTAATGATATTTAAGTCATTATAAGACGTCTGTTAAGAAAAAGATATTTGTACTTTTGTTGATAGTAGTAGGGATAGTGTCACATATGATTTTAATCTTTTGTTTTAATTTCATCAGAGTGGGTGCGCTCCGACTCAACCCTCTGATTTATAGCAAGAAAAGAATTGTCATTATAGACGAGGATGTGTATGCTGTTACAGTAAAGTCCTTATCAAGATTAAACAGAAAGGAATGGATTTATGCTTCGACAGTTCTGCAGTTGTACACTAAGTTCTTTTTTCTTTTGTTTTTGTTAATGAGGGAATGAGAATAGCCGCTGACAATAAACGTAAAACTCTATCGATAGTCATTCCTAAAGTTTGCTCACTTCCATTTGTTTATTATTTTATTTTTAGAAATACTCTGCGATGATTTTTTTATTTTCAGTACAAGTAAAAGAAAGAGGCCAGTCTCAGCTGACACATGGGTGGAAACCGCAACGTATTTCACGGTCGCCCAGTCTCTCTCTCTCTCTCTCTCTCTCTCTCTCTCTCTCTCTCTCTCTCTCTCTCTCTCTCTCTCTCTCTCTCCTCTCTCTCTCTCTCTCTCTCTCTCTCTCTCTCTCTCCTACCTTTCACTCGACTCTGAGCCTGACAGAGGCTCCTTTCGATGCTAAAAGAATGTAGCCGTCTTTGATTTTTTTTTGTGTTTTTTTCCAGCGAAGCTAGGCGATAATTGTGCCTACATTTTATTGCAGTCGATAGATTGTTGCATGCTGTTATTGCATAAATACTGTTAAGACATCGGTAGTACTGACTTTTGCATAAATACTTTCTCCACATATCGCAACTGTTTAGAGAATAGATAAAAACTCCCATTGACAAATTGTGGAGCCAGCAAGTTGCCACTTATGCTCTATATATATATCCATGTTATGACAGCAGGAATTTGAATAGTAAAAGAGACTGTGTTAGAATGAGCATTATTATGAAATATAAGTTTAGAACTCTGTTCTTACTTCTGAATGCCAGTCTCCATTGTATATATATTGATATCTTTGATTTAGTATTTTTATTTTTAGTGTTTATTATTCTTATTTTGATCATGATTATTAGTTATGTTATTATGATTACTGTTATTGTTGCTATCTCTCAATGGCCGTTTGGTAATTATTATTTTTGTAATGTAATCAGCAGTAACTTGATGATTTGTATTTTTCATCTGAATTTATGCTTGATATTACTGTAGCCACAGCTAATAAGAATATTTCTTTAGTGGTTTTTCTCAGTATTTAGTGGCTGTTCTTTTTGATGTCTATAGTAGAGTAATGCTATGTAGCAGTTTCTCAGCTAAGTCCTAAGTATCTTGGAATAATAATCTAGTTGTGTAGACACATACCTTCCATTACCACCCTATTCCTAGGCAGCCCCGACCTGCAAGTTCTAAAAGTCTTTAGATTTTGTCCGCTCAGACAAGTCCCTAGTGCCCATTGAATAGAGATTGCAATCACTTGCAGTTGCAGGGGAGGCAAAGTATAGCCTCATTTACCAACGTATGGACATTGTTGTTACCCTGAAGTCATAGGGAACCTTTCTTACAACTGTAGTAGTGACATAGGTTCAAATTTTCATCCCGAGGTCTGCTTCGAGGTCTGCTTCGAAGGTACGTGTGGATTGCTGTGCGGAAGAGAATCGCTGTGACGTTGCAGGTCTCCTGCGTGGTGGTCTTAGTCAAGATCGGCCGAGGGCGGGACGAGAAAACCAGGCTGGAAGGATTAGAAAGGTGCCGATCGCTTCCTCTTTGTCTTGCCTATCTTGAAAATGGCTATAATTTATGGTAACAAACCTGGGCCTGCAGCAAGGACGGCGGGGGAGTGAAAAAATGAAATCCCAGAGAGAAACCGTGGAATCGCGCCTAGCAAGAATTCATGAGCAAGGGACAGAGAAAACAAAAGTCGTCCTAGTCCGAAAAAAAAAACACTCAAAAAAAGCCATGTAAATGAAATGATGAAATCCCAGAGAGAAAGAAGGGTATTTAAAAATCCCTTATTAGTTAATTAAAATTACCCCCGTATTAGAACTGAAAAAATGGGAAAGAAAATGTCCCCACCGTGTTTGTCCACTGTGCTAAAAGACAAAATATTTTTTTTATTTTTATTTTTTTTGTTTTACTAGCTTTAAGATAATTTTAAGCGAAAACTCAGAGTCTCCCTTTGATATAGTTTTTGAATAAGTGCCATTGATAAATTGTATGATTTGCACTAAGAGAAATAAGTTGCTTTTCTGCTTGAATAATATCAGTGTTTTGCTTAGATATTATCACAGTTTTGCTTTAGTATTATTCTTGTTTGAATTATGATTTAATCTTTATGTTCATTAAGTTTTTATATTAATTGGTCTCTGAATAGTAATTGCATATTGAAATAGTAAATGTTTTGACTTTACACACAGTAAAACATGTTTTGTTTCAGGAGTAGTTTTTAAGGCCAAATTTTAAAATAAATTAATGCCCCTAATAATGATAGGAGTAGAAATTATAAGATGAGGTTTCTTATAAATATTACTATTTATATTATGGTCTAGCGTAATTTAAATGTTTTTACATGCTAATACTCTACTTAATTTGTTTGCTAATGTTTTACATGATTTATATTTTTACTGTAACTAACCAAATTTTGCCTTTTGAAGAAAAAAGAGAAGTAGATAAAGTAATGTTATGATCTAAACGGACTTTTGATCTTAATTTATGTTTGTTATTAGTTACACACTGAAATCATAGTGATTAAGGTTACTTTTGTTTAAATATAAGAATATGTTTGTGTTAAAGATTTCCCACAAGGAAATAGACTCTGCATGCTCTAGTTGTCTGTAGAAGTACTATATATATGTTATGTTTGTGTAATTTGTTTAGAGTTCATAGAAATAGGATTTCTTAGATAATAGCTTTAATAATTCGGCCCCGTTTTTATTGTAAACAAATGTTAGATAGAATGATGAAACTGAAATAAGAGATATTTCAGTGTAGTGGGGAGGGATGTCGCATGACTAAAGTCTTGCTACAGGTCACAGGGAACATTGAACACTCTCTCCAGTGTTTGTTGGGATGAGGCCTATGTTAAAAGGGTCACGAAGATATATGGCTGGTCCCATGGGACTCGGCATCTGGCGTCAAGTATCTCAAGAGGGTGTGAGATATAAACAAGTCCTTTATTCCCAATACCACACACGAACATTTGACCTATATGTATGTAGTGACTTGGGGAGATACCCAATGGCAGTAGACAATTGCCACCCTCTCCTTTGCAATAGGCTTGTTGAAATAGCTCCTCCCCTTATAGGAGGGACTCCACTTCGAACCTGGAGTTGATTTGCAGGACTGGATGTCAAGCCACGCCCTGCCCTTGGGGTATTTCAAGAACCACCCAGGGCAGGCACAGTTAGTTGAGTTAGAGACCGGGCCTTGCCAGCAGCAGAGTTAACACAGTACAGCTGAGTTAGCCTCCCCCTTTTGGGGTGGGACTCAGGAATTAGTCGTGACAGGAACTGTAGTAATAGGAGCTCTGAGTACATAGATGTTAAATAAGAATAAAGCAATATAAAGAAGATGTTTTTCACCAACCACGCTACCATAATTATAATTATAACTTGTATAAAATAGAAATCTCCCGACATATTTGGTGTCATCCGGTGGAACAGTAACCCCACTATACTACAAAACAGGTGACAAGCAGTGAGATAACCCAGTCATCCTACAATTTGGTGACACTCGGAGGGACACTATCTTACAAATTGGTGTCATCAGATGGGATAACAAATCCTACATCGGTTAGTTATACGACACAGTGGCTCACTTCCACCATCATCAGTGTGAATAGAAGGAATCCACTAACTGAGAGGTAAATTTAAGTCTTCAATGTAGAGAGCTTCATCATGGTTTCATACAAACAAGCACACACGCACACACAAACACACACACACATGCACTCATGCATTCATATATATATATATATATATATATATATATATATATATATATATATATGGTTTCAGTTTTACGTCACGAACTCCCTTTTCAACTAAGGGCTAGGACGGTTGCCTTCTTGCGAAGGACTTGTTTTGACAGATGCAATCGTTACCCTGAGTGTATGCCCTTACTAACCTCAGTCCGTGACGGGGCTCGAACCCTCGACCTGCCGCCTCAGAGTCGCGCACGCTACCATTTTGCCACGGAGACTACACACACATATATATATATATATATATATATATATATATATATATATATATATATATATATATATATATATATATATATATATATATATATATATATATATATATATATATATATATAACCAAATAAGTACATTATATATGTGAAAACATGAATCAATATTACCCCTGCATGGGGTAAAAATGATTCATGTTTTCACATATGTAATGTGCTTATTTGGTTATTGTTGGTCCCGAATGAGATTGGGAGTTGAATTAAATGCGAAAACGAAACCACGAGTGAGGTTGGGCTAACGGTAATAGGAACATAGTGGCATTCAGATAGAATGGCGTCATTCCTAAGTATAGCAGATATAAGCTATAATGTCTGTTTCCTTTTAACATTCTGTGGTGTAGTTGGTAGCGCCTTGGCTTAGTAGTCATAAGTCCTAGGTTCAAGTCCCGGTCAGGATAAAAATTATTCATATAAATATATATATATATATATATATATATATATATATATATATATATATATATATATATATATATAGATAGAGAGAGAGAGAGAGAGAGAGAGAGAGAGAGAGAGAGAGAGAGAGAGAGAGAGAGAGAGAGAGAGAGAGAGAGAGAGAGCAGATTACAGATAATAAATGGAATAAGAATAAGAAAAAAATAGAAATACAAATTTAAATAAAGCTAAAGCCAAAACAGAAAAAGACAAAAAGCTATAAAGGTTCAAATGCCACAGTTATAGAGGAACATGAAGAAAGATGATGAGAGAGGCATATAAAAAGGGGATATGAATGATATAAAGGATAAAACGAGCTAAATGTAGGGGTACAGAAGCCATTTGGTTGTTCAGGTGATATAACGCTTGGCCCTCAACCAAGAGGTTTAGAGTTCAAGTTCCCTGAGGTGCCCCATACATCCACTGTAGAAGGAGTTCAATACCTGGGTCTCCCACACTCCCAAGGGATTGCGATGGCATCTTAGGGTGTGCAACAACGAGTGGCTTGTGTCCATTCAGTAATGAGCAACGAGAGTCATCACTTGGCCAGCTGCCAGAAATTAGGTTTCTTCATCGTCAAATGTGATACTACTTATGTAGGAGAGACGAACATTTCTCAAGCATTTCTTGGAAGCGTGGTCATAGAAAAGGTCATGCACTACTGCACAAGGGAATAAGAGAGGGTAATGACGCCCCTCATGTGGAACTCATATCGACCAGCTAGCCACTGACTATATCTTTAGATGTGGGGCCAATGCTGAAACATTATCTTCACAAGCTTGGAATTCGATATAGGACAAAAATGTCCTGTTACTTACTCAATCTAAGAAGATGCGACATATGATGAAAGACAAGGGAGATAGATCAAAGCAAAGGAGAAAGACAGATGGAAGCAGAAATAGCGAGAGACATGGAAAACCGCAGATGAACGGAGAAGGAATTAAGAAGATGAGAGAGAATGAGTGAGAGAGTAAGAAAGAGAGAGAGAGAGAGAGAGAGAGAGAGAGAGAGAGAGAAGAGAGAGAGAGAGAGAGAGGAGAGAGAGAGAGAGAGAGAGAGAGAGAGAGAGAGAAAGTTAGTGGAAAAGAGAGAGAAAGAGAGAGCATGAAATATGTAGAGGAAAAAATGAAGATAAACAAAACGTGAGAGACAAGGAAGATCGAATAAGAAAAGAGGAGGAAGAAATGAAAGAGGGAGTAAAAAGGTGAGGCAAAAGGAGTCAGGAACAGATATAATAATAATAATAATAAGACTTTATTTCCAACATACATTGGGTATTCAAATATGGGTGTACAATTAAAATTTACAAGTAAAATCTTCCTTTAAGAGTAACTTCTTAAGATTATATTTAAAAGTTTACACTGAACCAGCATTTTTTAGTTCTCTGGGAAGCTGATTATATAAATGAGGTCCACGAATGTTTATATCTCTTGAGCCAATATCAGTTTTAGACCTTCGTACTAATAAATCTTCCCCTTGACGGGTAGTTAACCCGGTAACTGAGCTTACTGTAGAAAAATTATACAAGCAATCAGGAATATTGTTTCTTAGTATATTAAAAACAAAGGTACATATATCAAAAACATATTTATCTCTAATCTTTATCCATTCTAGATCTTTTAAAACAGGAGAGATGTGCTCGTATTTTCTTACATTGCCAACAGCCACTCGTGCTGCAAAGTTTTGTAACTTTTGTATTCTTTGTAATTGAGTCTTATTTGTACATCCCCAAACTTTGAGACAGTAATTAATTAAACTCATAGCTAAGGACTGGACAATTATTATACGAGTTGATATTTCAAATGAGTCTTTTACCCTATTTAGATATATTAGAGTACCCGTTACTTTTTTATAAATTTCATCTATATGCATTTCAAAATTCATGTAACGGTCAAAATAGACACCTAGGTTCTTTACCGAGTTCATTGGCTTAATGATATTACCGCTAAAATTTATATGAAGATTGTCATCAACTTCTGATAATAATTGTCTGGATCCGATAAGAATAGATTGGGTTTTAGTTTCATTAAGTAACAGACCATTTTTTAGAAAGTAACGTTTAGCCATATACAAAATTTCTTCTGCTCTACGAATAATATTTTCTAAATCATTAATTTCTCCTTCAATTAAGATTTGAGTATCGTCAGCATATTGAATGACATAACAGTTAGGTAAATATTTTACTAGATCGTTTACATATATTAGAAAAAGTATAGGTCCTAGGATCGATCCCTGAGGGACCCCAAACAATACCTTCTTGCGACTTGAGACTACATCTTTTATTCTGACTGACTGGTAGCGGTTTTTTAAATAGTTCTCGAACCAGCTTGGGTCAATGTTCATTTTTTTGCATTTTTCTAATATAATAGTATGGTGTACACTATCAAAAGCTTTAGAAAGATCGAGTAGTAGTAGCAATGATATTTTCTTATTATCTATATTTTTGTATATTTCATCTGATATTTTCAATAAGGCAGTTTCAGTTGATAATTTTGGCCTGAAACCGTGTTGACTTTTTGCAATAAGTTTATTTTTTTCAAGAAACTCACTTAACTGATTTGCAACAATCTTTTCAAGTATCTTTGATAAAATTGGTAGTAAAGAGATTGGTCTATAGTTAGAGACGTCGTCAGGATTTCCATTTTTACAACCAGGAATTACATGGGGATTTTTCCATAAATCTGGGTAGATATTGGTAACTATGGGTCAAGAAGAAATAAGAGGAAGAAATAAGAGGAAAACTAACCCTGACAAATGATATAAGAAAGAGAGATGAAAGCAAAGGAAGAATGATAGAGATAGAAATAGTGAAACACAAAAAAGACAAAACAAAAAACAAACGGAAAAGGAGGAAAATGGAGAGGGAAAGGGAGTGACAGCAAGAGATAAAGAGAAGACAGTGGTAGACAAGTGGGACAGAAAAAAACAACACCAACAGAGGATGAAGGAAGCTGAAGAAAAAAATAGTGAAAGATAGAAGTCTACTCAAGAACAGAGGAGGAAAAATGAATTAGAAGTGGAAGTGAGAGAGGGGAAGCACTGAGAGGGAGAAATAGGACGACGCAGGTCGACAGGCTTCATCAGGAAGGATATAGAATAAAATAACAAACTCTGGTAATGAATCAAAGGCTCTCTCTCTCTCTCTCTCTCTCTCTCTCTCTCTCTCTCTCTCTCTCTCTCTCTCTCTCTCTCTCTCTCTCTCTCTCTCTCTCTCTCTCTCCCCAAAAGGTTTATAGGCCTACGCCGCCAGTTCATCCTATCCGCTTCAATCATAATGCTCTCCCTGTTTATAGATTATGAAATTGGCATCCTGATATAACTAGAATATGTTACTCGTATGTATTTCCACTTTTGGAATGTATTTTACATTTATTCCCATACATCACATCCTGATAAAATAGACACAATATTTTACCAAGTTAAAGTATTTTATTCTTATAAAAAAGGAAATGCATATTAAAAGGAAATTAATACATATATATATATATATATATATATATATATATATATATATATATATATATATATATATATATATATATATATATATATATATTTATATATATATATATATATATATATATATATATATATATATATATATATATATATATAATATATATATATATATATATATATATATATGACGTAGTGGTTTCTTTTATCCCAGCGTACGCCACCACTGACGTATGGCTTTTGGCTATTCCGCCGCAAGCCACCGCTGACGTATGAGTTTTAGACTTCCACTTGAACTCACACTTTATAAGATGACTGGGTTACTGACGTAAGGCTTTTATGATTATCCCCTTCTAATGACACCACTGCCGTAGGGGTTTTTCCTCCTACGTTTATAGTTACTTTAATTATTATGGTAGCGTGGTCACAAGTTAATAAATGCTAGTGCCTGAAGGGTACGAGGTAAGAATGGACACGCAGTGAATCCTTTACTTATATTTATTCTAGAGTACAACACAACTTCGACGCTTCAATGCCCCTATGCCTCAAATGGCCCAATGGCCCAATGGCCCAGTGGCCCAATGGCCCCCACCCTATGACTATCGCAGTCTATGATCTATTCGTGCCCCTGGCAATATCTAACTAACTGTCTCTGCCCTGGGTGGCTCTTTAAATACCCCCAGGGGCAGGGCGTGGCTTAACATCCAATTCTCCAATGAAATCAGTCAGATCTAATCCTAGCAAATCAGCGCCAGGTTCAAAGTGGAATCCCTCCTACTTCCGGGGAGGGGTTATTGGGCATCTTCTCCTGGGCGTGGACCTGCGTACGAAACACCTGTTTATATGTGTTGCGGTTTAGGAAATGGCTAGCTTCCTGTCCTTTCTCGCCCTCCTCGATGCCAGGTCCATAAGTCTCACGGTTCCGGTCATATATTTCCTTGGCACTTTCTACAAACATTGTAATAAAATATCCGTGCCCTCGACCAACCGTTTCCGCTCCGGAAGTCATACGACATATATAATATATATATATATATATATATATATATATATATATATATATATATATATATATATATATATATATATATATATATATATATATATATATATATATATATATATATATATATATATATATATTTATATATAGCGCCCTCATCAATAAAGGCCCGGGCACAAAGAAAACATTAAGACGAATAAAAAGTAAATGGTTATGGACTAGGCAGAGATGAGTAAATCATATACAATGGGAAATGGACAGGCTGAAAGAATAGTCTAATTACTGAGGCCCTTCAGAAATACAGTACCGATTGGGCCACTAGAACCGACAAATGTCAGAAACTCATTTTATAACCACATCAGACAAGACCTATTGCCGTCTGTCATTTAATCAACCTATGACAGATGACACGTGGAATTCAGTTATATACATTCCCAAGAAAACAGTAATATCAACAAAACTATTTTTCCCGGAAAACTTTTGTGACGATCAGGGAACTCGAACTAGCGCGGTAAGTTACAGAATCACGCCAGCATGCCGACTACAATCGATAAAAGTCGGAAGTTCATAACCAAACCAGATCAGGCAAGCACTTTTCCAGTCAGTAATTTAATGAACTTATTACAGTTGACATGTGGAATTAAGATATATATATTTACAATGTAAGGTGATATTAACAATGTTAATTTTCACAAAAAGCTTTTGTGACCATTAGGGGACTCGAACTTGCGTGGCAAGTTATAGAATCATGCCACCTTACCGACTGTGCCACTGCAACCGACTAAAGTCGAAATTTCACAACCCCACCAATCGGTCACATTATTCTATAACACGCTACGCGAGTTCGAGTCCTCTGATCGTCACAAAAGCTCTTCGCGGAAAATAGAATTGTAAACATAGATACTAAGCTTCTGTATGTCAACTGTAATGGGTTAATTAAATAATCGATTGGAAAAGTGTTTGCTTGATCTATTAGGGTTATGAAGCTCCGATTTTTGTCGGCTTAGGGGCCGATGATGGCATGATTTTGTTGTTGTGACACGAGTTCGAGTCACCTTATG
>JAXCGZ010021026.1:92500-93596 GCA_037179515.1 Halocaridina rubra | reverse complement strand
TTTATTTTGATGAGGGTTAATGACCATTTGCTCTTTTCTATTTTTTGTGTTCATAATGAAAGGGCAAATTTTGCAGAAGACAGGGATAACATTATATACATTTTCAAATATATTACAAACTTTTTCATAATAATAATGAATATCTATTATTATCGAATATTTTTTCTCACGCTTGAGCCTATGAAGTGTGCTCACCGTAGCTCAAGCGGTAGCGTCCGCGACTTTGAGGCGTCAGGTCAAGGGTTCGCTACCCGTCACGGTCTGAGGTTAGCAAGGGCATGCAGTCAGGGTAACGATTACATCTGCCAAAACAAGTCCTTTACAAGAAGGCAACCGTCCTAGCCCTTGGTAGAAAAGGGAGCTCGTGACGTAAAACCGGAACAACAACTTTGAGCATATGAAGTACTCTTCCAGTCTGCTGAGATGGCAGAGACCAGGAGAATTCACACGCAACTACGCTCCCTTCTCCATTACCGTCATGCCCTTTCCCCTATTTTTGGTGGAAGGGAGGTTTGGGTATGAGTCCAATTTTTAAATCTATGCTTGTGGAGATATCGTACCGCAAATTATCTAAAATATTCTAATCGATTCACTATCTTACTCTACCAAATTGAGATGAATTATAACAATTTAGACGCTACTACCATCCCCATCTCATTCCAAATTGCTTCTGAAGAAAAAATTGCAGTACGAACCACAGTCATCATCCAAGTAACAGACATGATCAAACTCAGAGGGAACACTCACCTGATACACCTTAGAATTTTTTTTCTATTCATTTCGTTGTTATTTGGAATTGAACATTCATCAGAGGAAACAATTTCATTATTTGTTTTGATAATCTTTCAACGTTTTTTGTAATATTTTTTCAAGAAACAGAAGTTTTCTCAGATAAAATATCTGTCCAGTTATGTCATGGAAATCTTCTAGCATTAAAAAACAAAAGAACCTTTAGATGCTTTCTGATGATATGCCCTTCTTATCTTCCATAAACTCCCCTCTTATTATATTTTGTCCTGCCCCTATTCCATAAAATCCTCCCCTTATATTGTTTTCCCCTTCCCATCTTCAGTAATCTCCGTTGTATTCCAGATAC
>JAXCGZ010021026.1:67500-82500 GCA_037179515.1 Halocaridina rubra | reverse complement strand
GTGACTAGCTTTGCCGAATTCTCCAAACATTTCATAAAGTGTAATTTTATCATAAATGTCACCTCCATGTTTATACCAGGCCACTGTGCTCCGAACATTTATAAAGCTAATAATCAGTAATACCATAGGGGGGGGGGTTGCTGTAGCTCATATATATATTCCAGATAATCTCACTGGAAAGCTTCCAGCATTTTAGACTCCTATAAATCTACAATGCCATGGGGGCTGTGGTAGCTCAGTGGTAGAGTGCGCAAGGCGGGAAGCAACGAACGTGTGTTCGATCTAACCACGTTGCGTTAGGAACGGAATCCACCCTTAATTCCTTAGCTCCAACATGCCTGTGTCCACCCCCATTTGAATGGGAACTACTAGTGACACATAAAAAGGTGCCAAATCGGCAATGCCAAAACAGCAATGCCAAAATCGGCAATGCCAAGGAGGTGGTAATGTGTGCATGTTTATGTATGTGTGAGAGCGTGTGAACGTAATATCTTACGTTCTATAGTGATATATAGTTCTACTGAGTGTTTTGTATGTATATGTGTGCGTGCTCCCGTGCCTATGTGTGTATTTGCGTGTGTGTACAATATAACTCATATTCTATATTATGACATGGTGCTAGTGTATGTATTTTCGTATATGTGTCCGTACTTGAATGCTTATATGAGCATATGTATGCGTATCTGTGAGTATGTGTGCTCGCGAGCGCGCGCAAGAATAATGTTCTGTATTAATATATCGCTTTAGTGTGCGTATTTGTGTGTATATGTGTCTTTGCATGCACGTGTGTACGCATGTGCGTACGCGTTTGTTAAAAAAAAGGCGTGTATCTAGCGGGGTCCACTGCAGCTTTTGTACTTCCTCGCCTACGTTCTAGCGTGTATATGTGCATGTTTACGTGCGTGTAAGTATGTGTGCGTTCGTGTGCGCTCATATGTGCACAAAATGAATACATGTAGGGGGGTTCCACTGCAGTTTTTATACTTCCTCCCCTACATTCTTAATCAAATTATCCTAACCATATTTCCGTCTCTTTCATTCTTCCTTTTTCTTTTTTCGTTTCATACACCGTATGCTTTTAGAGTTTGTTATCCATTTAAAAGAAACACAAAGCAATGACAAATACAAAAAAATAACAAAACTCGGATTCCCAACGCAATAGAACTGACAAAGTAGGTGTTTGCTCTGTTTTCACTTGGTTTCAGCAAATTCATATTATATATGTGTTGCTGTGAGGGGTCGCGGAAGCTCAGTGGTAGAATGTGCGAGTCAGGAAGCCACTATCCCAGGTTCAAGCCCATTGCGGGGGGGGATGGGAAGAGCATTCATTTCTAGTACCCCAGTGTCCCCCCACCTTCCAATGGGGACTAATGGTTCCCTCATTTCTAGGCGTGTAGTCACTGAGCCTCCTAGGTTGACAGGCCCTAGATTAAATTGAGGGACGCTACTAGCCTCCTTCATAAAACTTAATAAAGATTATGTGAACCACTTTGTGGAGTCTAACCCGGGAACTTTTGGATGTGAACCAAATGCTATAACCACTATTGCATGATTTCATGTGTCGCAATCAGTCCGACATTCAAATCGGGCTGGACACCTATTTTAGAGTTAGGAGATTAAGGAATATGCTGTGGGATCAAACATGAATTAGTCGCTTTCCGATTCAACACACTCTTCCACTGAGCTACTGCCGCCAATCACATGTTACATCCATTAATACATTTGTACATTTGATGGCAACCACACTAATCCTGTTGAGAAAACAGATGCTAGAAGCGAAATAAGGGACGTCAGTAGCCTCTCCTTCCTACAAAATAGAGATTCTGACATAGAGATGTCGCAGACACCACTTTAAGGACTCGAACTGATCTCCTGACCTACGAAGGGTGAACTTAGTGATTTCAGATTAAATTGCTGAGCTGACAGCGCTTAGACACTTAATTTATTTCATAAAACCTCTTAGAGTTTCTGTCGAAGAGATACAAAATTCTCCTTCAAGTATATAGTTTGGGAGATTCTGAATGTAAGTGAAGTGCTGATCCTCCAAGCTGCGAAAATTGGATAGCTTGGGTCAGATAAGCTTGCTACATGCAGAAGGACATGATTAAAATCTTCTTAATACATATCAGAAATATGGATGTAGTGATTACAAATTACCAACAAGCATAGATGATGATGATGATAATAATAATAATAAGAATAATAATAATAATAATAATAATAATAATAATAATAATAATAATAATAATAATAGTAATAATAATAATAACAATAATAATAGTAATAATAATAATAATAATAATAATAATAATAATAATAATAATAATAATAATAATAATAATAATAATAATAATAATAATAACAATAATAATAACAATAATAATGATAATAAGAATATGAATAATAATAATTATAATAATAATAATAATAATAATAATAATAATAATAATAATAATAATAATAATAATAATAATAATAATAATAATAATAATTGTAATAATAATAATGATAACAAAAATAATGATCATAATAGTGATAATAGTAATAATACATACATGCATACATTCACACTTACAGATACATGGCCCCATTCCCCCCTGCAAGGGGGGTGCAACCAAGAAACACGCATTCACCATGATCCACACATACCTTGACTACTCCTATTAGCTCCTTGGGGATAAAGAATTGCCTCATTTTCCCCCTACCACCCTGCTTGGGTCACCCACAAGGTAGGCGGGTAAGGATATTCTACAGTGAGACCGACCGCCGCAGATGGTTTACCTTCACTGCTTCATCACAGGGCAACTCCCTCCGACCCATCTATCACAGTTCACTGAGTTTGCAGGTGCGAGAAATTCCTTTGGCCCGTGTCACCTGCACACAATCATCCTCCACTCAATCCTATCACTTCCACTCTCTCTTTCCTGCTGCACTGACACACCACATGCATCCAATGCTCTGATCACGCCATCCATGCTTCATTCTAGGTCTTCCTTTTGACCTAACTCCAACCACTTCTGGACTCCACACTCTCTTCGCTATTTTTTCATCACTCATCCTTTCCATGTGTCCGAACCAACTCAACACTCTCTGATCTAACTTATTTGACAGCCTTCTTTCAACACCCATTCTCTGTCTGATCTCCTCATATCTCACTCTATCTATTCTAGATACACCAATCATACTTCTCAAATACCTCATCTCTAATACATTCAATTAGTCTTTTTCATCCTCTCTTGCATTCCAAGTCTCTACTCCATACAATGCGGTCGGCACAATCACACCTTCATATATCCTTCTCTTTGCATTCATTCCCAAATACCTATTTCTCATCACACTTTTCAACCCACCTAGACATTTACTTGCTTCATTCACTCTATAACTCAACTCTCCATCCACTCATCCATTCTTTGATATGGGCATCTCTTGACTTTACTTTTACTAATATTCACTCGCAGCTTCCTTCTTTCACAATCCCCAACAAACTCAGTCACCAAATGATTCAGTTCATTCTCAATATCAGTAACCAGCACTGTGTCGTCCATTAATAGCTATTGATTCAATTTCCACAATCTTCCATTCTCACCCACTAATTCCAAGCCTCCGAATACTCTTTCATTTATTTATTTTACTACTCCATTCAAATGCACATTAAGCAACCATGGCGGCATTACAAAACCTTGACGTATTCCTACATTCACCTCAACCCAATCACTTATACCATTCTCGACTCTCATGCATGCTCTACTATTCATGTAACAGCTCTTCACCTCGGTAAACAAACTTCCACGTATTCCATACAATCGCAACACACTCCACAATGCCTCTCTTTCAACCATTTCATACACTTCCTCTAAATTCATAAAGACCCAAACTGTGTCTTTACCTTTCCTTAAGAGTTCCACACACACATGTCTTACCACAAACACCTGATCCACACATCTTTTTCCTCTCCTGAACCCACATTGTTCATCCCAAATCAATCTAAGTACCTTTCCTAATTCTCTCAGCTAACACTCTATATATTCTACCAACTACACTCAACAAACTAATTCCTCTAAAAACTACTACATTCACACTTATCTCCTTTCCCTTTGTAAATTGGAACTACACATGCACTCCTCCAATCAAATGGGAGTCTCCCATTCCTAATACAGACATTAATCAACCTAACCATAAATTCCACGAATAACTCCCCAACTTTTGAGAAGCATTCAACATGACACTCAACTATCCATGGTACTTTATATGCTTTCATTGTTCTCAGTGCCAAATGTACCTCTTTTTTTGTTATTTCTCTATCATTCTCATCACCCAACATTAGCATTCTCCATTAATTTTCCATAGCTACAATCTCTGCCTCTCTATCATCTTCCTCATTTCTTGAAATAAGCTCTCTCTCTCTCTCTCTCTCTCTCTCTCTCTCTCTCTCTCTCTCTCTCTCTCTCTCTCTCTCTCTCTCTCTCTCTCTCTCTCTCTCTCTCTCTCTCTCTCTCACCTTTAGTTCATCTACTAGCAATGGCCCATATGGTACTTTCACCCTCTCCCCCTTACCAGACTCACCTCTCCTCAATCTTTTCTTTTCCTTCCAAAACATCTTTTTATTCCTTTCAAAATTCTCAGACAAGCCCTTACCCCCCATTACATCCCTTTTCTCTTTGCCTCCCTCACCACACACTTCACTAACTCCTCTTTGCACTATATCTTCCATATTCTTCATCATTACCTATCTGCAACCATACCTCAAATGCCTGTTGCTTTTCAGTCACTACTGCACTCTCTTTTTACTTTCACCTGATACTCTCCTTCCACACACCACCTCTGCACACTTCATGACTTCCTCCTTGAAACAACTTCATTCTTCTTCCACTCCCTCCTCCACTTTCTCTTTCACTACATTCCACACATTCTTCAGACTAGCCTTATATTCACAGTCTTTTCTTTCTTATTCAGTTTACTTACTTTTAGCACCTCTCTTCCTCTCTCACTTCTCCTCTTTCTCCCGTTTTCTCCCTCTCTCACTATGCTTTCCACTAAATAATGATCAGATATTAAACCACTAGTTCCTCTCAGTATATTCGCATCCAATTCTCCTTCAATTACCCTCCTGTCCACCACAACATAATCCATTAATACTCTGTCCACTACTCTTCCATTATCTACTCTGATCCACACATACTTGAGTAAATCCTTCTTTTTAGATACAGTATGAGCAATCAATATCTCTCTCTAAATGCATATTTCTATAATTTTCTCTCCATTCTTATTCCTACCAGGTACTCCATACTTCTCAATTACACCTTCCACTAGCTCATTCCCTACTCTGACAAATAAGTCTCCCATTAACACCACATTCACATTCTTTCCCAAGTCTTCCACAGTCGTTCATTTTCATCCAAAAATTTTCACTTTCTTCCTCACCTCTTTCACTGCCAGGGCCATGTGCGCTCACAAACGCCCAAACTTCGCATCCCAGTCTCAATTTAGCCAATATTATTCAAGATTATACTTCCTTTCATTCCAACACAAATCTACTCATATCTTCACTTACCAACATATCCACTACTACTACTACTACTACTACTACTACTACTACTACTACTACTACTACTACTACTACTACTACTACTACTACTACTACTACTACTACTACTACTACTACTACTACTACTACTACTACTACTACTACTAATAATTATAATAATAATAATGTTCTGGTTTTACGTCACGGACTCCCTTTTCAACCAAGGGCTAGGACGGTTGCCTGCTTGCGAAGGACTTGTTTTGGCAGATGTAATCGTTACCCTGAGTGCATGCCCTTGCTAACCTCAGACCGTGACGAAGCGCGAACCCTCGACCTGACACCTCAGAGTCGCGGACGCTATCGGTTGAGCCACGGTGACTACATAATAATAATAATGATAATAATAATAATAATAATAATAATAATAATAATAATAATAATAATAATAATAATAATGATAATAATAATAATAATAATAATAATAACAGTGTTGCACAAACCTATTCTCAATCATTTCTATATCTGCAGATACCCATACAAGCATAAAAACACACACACACACACACACAAACACGCACACACACACACACACACACACACACACACACACACACACACACACACACACACACACACACACACACACCTTTTAACAGCTTATAATCTAATGCTACAAAAGCTTATCTTTAATTCCCTTTCAACCTTAGATATCAAAATGAAAAAAATATAAAAAACAGATTTACACCCTCCTCCCCTAGTTCCCCCATGCACACTTACACTCACACACACACACACGCACACACACACACACACACACACACACACACACACACACACACACACACACACACACACACACACACACACACACACACACACACGAAATATTTATGTAACCTATGTGAGGCCAAAACTCGAATATGCAGCCCCCTTTTGGAATCCGCACTTGAAAAAGCACATAGCTAAGCTTGAAGAAGTTCAAAGACATGCCACGAAACTGGTGCCAGAAATACGCTATCTCAGTTATGATGAGAGGCTGAGGGAATTAGACTTGCCATCACTCGAAGCTAGAAGAGTAAGGGGGGATATGGTGACAGTCTTTAAATTCCTTCATGGTTATGATAGAGTGGATAGGGATCGATATTTCGATATGGCTGGCTCTAGAACTAGAGGTCATAGTTTGAAGCTTCGTAAGAAAACTTGTTTGCAAGATGTAAGGAAATACTTTTTCAGTGTAAGAGTAGTTGATAATTGGAATTGGCTAAGCGAGGAGGTAGTTAATGCTATCTCAATCCATAGTTTTAAGGACAGGTACGATAAGTATCACTAAGTCTAAAATGGAACCGATGAGGAGACGGGAAGATACGAGCTTTGGGCTCTTTCCCGTAAACACAATTAGGTAATCACAATTAGGTAATCACACACACACACACACACACACACACACACACACACACACTGGAGTCAGGGGAGATTCCAAGATGCTGGAAACAAGCAAATGTGATACCTATCTTCAAAAAGGGAAGGAGGGATAAGGCTCTGAACTATAGACCAGTTTCCTTGACCAGCATAGTTTGCAAAGTTATGGAGAAACTACTAAGGAAACATATCTCTCTTCACTTGGAATCCTTCAACTTTTTGTCAGTGAGGCAACATGGCTTCAGAGAAGGTAGATCAACAGCAACAAACTTATTAGAATTTTATGATGAGGTAAGCCAAATCTTACAGGAAAGAGAAGGCTGGGCAGATTGCATATTCCTAGACTTCCAGAAAGCGTTTGACACTGTTCCACATGGGAGACTTATTAGGAAGTTGCAATCAATGGCTAGAAAGGGTGGAAATGTTTTGGAATGGATAAAAACTTACTTAGAAGGAAGGGAACAGAGGGTTAGAGTAAGACACTCAGTGTCTGAATGGAGAAGAGTTAGTAGTGGAGTTCCACAGGGTTCAGTTTTAGGGCCACTTTTGTTCCTTGTATATGTAAATGACCTACCAGAGTCTGTAAATTCATTCATGAATATGTTTGCAGATGATGCAAAGATTGTGAAGAGAGTAAAAAACGAGAACAATGGTAGAGAACTTCAGGAGGATCTAAATAATCTGCATGAGTGGTCAGAAAAGTGGCTAATGAAATTCAATACTTCAAAATGTAAGGTAATGAGAATGGGTATAAGTGCAAGAAGGCCCAAGCTTGACTACTCGGTGGCTGGAGTACAACTTCAAGAGACAGAAAATGAGAGAGATCTAGGAGTAAACATATTGGCAGATTTGTCTCCAGAAATACATATAAATGGCATAGTAAGGGCAGCATATGCATTCTTATCAAATGTAAGGGTAGCCTTCAGGCACATGGACAAGGAAATGTTCAGAAATATTTATGTAACCTATGTGAGGCCAAAACTCGAATATGCAGCCCCCTTTTGGAATCCGCACTTGAAAAAGCACATAGCTAAGCTTGAAAAAGTTCAAAGACATGCCACGAAACTGGTGCCAGAAATACGCAATCTCAGTTATGATGAGAGGCTGAGGGAATTAGACTTACCATCACTCGAAGCTAGAAGAGTGAGGGGGGATATGGTGACAGTCTTTAAATTCCTTCATGGTTATGATAGAGTGGATAGGGATCGATATTTTGATATGGCTGGCTCTAGAACTAGAGGTCATAGTTTGAAGCTTCGTAAGAAAACTTCTTTGCAGGATGTAAGAAAATACTTTTTCAGTGTAAGAGTAGTTGATAATTGGAATTGGCTAAGCGAGGAGGTAGTTAATGCTATCTCAATCCATAGTTTTAAGGACAGGTATGATAAGTATCACTAAGTCTAAAATGGAAGCGATGAGGAGACGGGAAGATACGAGCTTTGGGCTCTTTCCCGTAAACACAATTAGGTAATCACAATTAGGTAATCACACACACACTCACACACACTAATTACAAAATGGAACCGATCAGGAGACGGGAAGATACGAGCTTTGGACTCTTTCTCGTAAGCACAATTAAGTAATCACAATTAGGTGATCACACACACACACACACACACACACACACACACACACACACACACACACACACACACACACACACACACACACACACACATGAAGTCATAAACCCAAGCACACACACTTTGTACAAATAAGTAATAAATACACAAACGAGCACATTCACACACACATGCGTGTACACTCACGAATATGA
Organism: Halocaridina rubra; assembly: GCA_037179515.1. NCBI lineage: Eukaryota > Metazoa > Arthropoda > Malacostraca > Decapoda > Atyidae > Halocaridina > Halocaridina rubra. The sequence goes on along the minus strand of JAXCGZ010021026.1, from coordinate 73,780 downwards.
ATATGTAAACAAGCAAACACACCCACACGATCACATACACATGAGCGCAATAAACACACGAGCACACAAACGCACAAAGCTCGTATGTATACACATATTAACATAAAAAAAGAGAGCAAATGGACAAAAACAATCATATACATAGTTAAGCACACACACACAAGTATGCATACATAAACATACACATACATACAAATAAAAATATGCATACAAATGTAAATATGCATACACACATGTATGCACACTAAGTATAAAATGGAACCGATCAGGAGACGGGAAGATACGAGCTTTGGGCTCTTTCCCGTAAACACAATTAGGTAATCACAATTAGGTAATCACACACACTTCCCTGTCTTGAAGGCAGTTTATAAGAGTTGCCAGAGGCGAAGCCATCACATTACTTAATTTTGTTTGTGTGTAAATTGGGGAGAGCTCTTACAAGCCTTATTGCCTAACCCTGTGGTCCCATATCTTGTTAAAATCAATACCCTTCCCATATAGATTAACTTGAGAGTCAGTTTCTTATACAAATAAAAAGAATAAATAAAAAAATAAAAAAAAGACGAAAAATACACCTGTTAAAACTGCTGAGTTAAGTTGCCAAGTAGCACAGTTATTTTATTGTTTCATTTTGCTCTTTTCTCTCTTATTAATTTTTTGTTTAAATTGAGTTAGATTTAATATCTGACCCTGTGATAACATACTTTGGTTAAAAATTGATCAATATTTTTTTTCTGATTTGACCGGTTTAGCAGCTAAGAAGAAAATATAGCAAAAACGTGTGGGTATCTCCTCGGTTGCATATTCGAGTCTTCCTTCATGTGGGCTTTTATCTTGTATTTTTTTCTTCTCTAATTACAAAAGTTAATTTTTAAGTTAGGATGTGTGCTACACGAAAAGAGATGAAATAAGTAACTAAATTAGTACTCATATGAAGATATAGAAATTCTGTGTGAAGCTTAAAGAGAAACTTTTTTCTCTCTCTTTTTCTCTCTATATTCTGTGAAAGGTAAAACATCAAAATGAACCATCTCTGTCCCTAAACCCCCACATCCAAAAGTTGGAGGAAGAGTGGTAGAGGATCTCTGGAGGATGTAGGAGGAGTTGCTCTTAGAAGCTGAAGCAAAAGTCAAGGACCTTGAGACCCTTGCAACAAACCTGGATGATAAAATTCAGAGTATGGATAGAGAAATAAAAACAAATGAAACACTAGCAGAGGTAAGAAGATCTTTGGAGGCTGCAAATAAGGCACAAGGACAAGAGAAAAAAGAGCTAGAAAAATTAATAAAAAAGCTGGAAGAGGAAACGAGTGAACTAGAAACCAGAATCTCTTAACAAGAAAATAACAACAAACAGCTGAATGACAACTTGAATGAATTAAATGTTAGTTAACTGCTCTCTTCTGAGAGACACGAGATTGCGGCTTGGAACGTCCAGATAAAGGAAAAATCAAATAGCTTAGAAAAGAGTTTCAGGAGCTGAATACGAAACATGATGCCATGAAACCTTCCTTTGCAGATGCAATAAAGGGGAATGTGACAGTGAAAGAGGCTGTGAGGGCAGTGGCACTGGAAAACGTGCAAAAGGTTGATTATAAAGAAACTGTAATAGAAAAAATGAAAAGGGCCAATCCACTGATTAAACAGCCACTTGATAATGAGATGGCAATGGTAATCTCATGCATAAGTGAATCCCAGGAGTCAGCATGACAGGGGAGACTTGAAATAAGTAAAGCTAGGGTTTAGACCTGATAAGGCACCTTGGAGTAGTATGTGGTCTGAAAGATATTGTAAGCATTCACCAGCTTGGTAAATATTCTAGGGAGGGAGAAGAAACACCAACGAAAGTAACCTTTGAGAGAGGGGACACATGTAGAGAAACACTGATGAGCAAAAAACCTAAAAAACCTTCAAGAATTCAAATGGTGTTCATTAGACCATACAGAACACAGGAAGAGATGGAAAGGATAAAAAATTTGTTGCAAGAAGCTAGAAGGTTATATGAGGAAAGAAATGAACAAGAAAAGAATAATTTCTGCTTCAGAGTTCTTCCAGACAAAGGGGGGATGAAGAAGAAAATGATAGATTAGGGGATGGGGCCTCATTAAGATTGCTGTACACAAATCCTGATTGGGTAGCTGGTAAGGCAGTAGATTTAAAGGATAGAATTTGCAACCTTCAGAATATTAAGGGTTGAAATATATGAGAGGACTGGTGGTGGGATAGCACTGCTCATAAGGGGAAGATTTCAGGTTGAAAAATTAAACTTGCTATAGAGAGTAAGTTCAAGGAATTTCTTGTTGCTTGCTTAAATACTGGGTCAGAGAGCATTATAATAGGTGTAGTATATAACTCACAAAGGAACCAACATAAGCTAGAAATTTATGAGGAAAGTCATATAGGTACTATTGGAATCATAAACTCAGTTGTTAACATGGCAAGGAAAGAAAAAGTTGGATTCTGATCATGGGATATTTTAATGATATAGAGATAGATTGGTTAAATTTTGACCCACACAGGGGTTAGGACTCATTCGGGGCAAGATTCCTAGACTACGTACAAGAGAATTTCCTACACCAACATGTACTGGAACCAACGAGGACCATGGGTGGGGATGAACCATGGCTGGTAGTATCGCCCGTTGCGATACTACAGCTGAAGGGTCTTTTGGACTTAAATAGGACTTGTCTAGAACAGTTCAATATTAAATCTTCCTTTAGTTACGGTTCTTTTTCTATATCAGAACCGAATATTCTTGGATATTTATTACACATCTATTTTCCCCTCACATCTGACAAGTCACAAAGCTTCCCATCTCTGTTTCTCTTTACTTATAAATTTCTTCGGGCTCAGGTCCGATGAGGGCAGATTTTTTTTTTTTTTTGCCCGTTCTGGTGTCACAATCACAAAAATAAAAACCGAGGAGGTAGTTAATGCTAACTCAATCCATAGTTTTAAGGACAAGTATGAGAAGTTTCCCTAAGTAAAAAAATGGAACCCACCAGCAGACCAGAAGTTACGAGCTTGGGGCTCTTTCCCATAAGCACAATTAGGTAATTATATGCTAAGTCATACAAGCAGTCACACGAACATACACACATCAATATTTTGATATGGCTGGCTCTAGAACTAGAGGTCATAGTTTGAAGCTTCGTAAGAAAACTTCTTTGCAGGATGTAAGGAAATACTTTTTCAATGTAAGAGTAGTTGATAATTGGAATTGGCTAAGCGAGGAGGTAGTTAATGCAATCTCAATCCATAGTTTTAAGGACAGGTATGATAAGTATCACTAAGTATAAAATGGAACCGATCAGGAGACGGGAAGATACGAGCTTTGGGTTCTTTCCCGTAAACACAATTAGGTAATCACAATTAGGTAATCACAAGGGCCGGTATTAGAGAACATCAACCTTACAGCCACAGAGGTATGCAAAGCGCTGATGGATTTAGATGTTCATAAAGCTACAGGTCCTGATGAAATATCCCCTCATATGCTTAAAAAATGCGCAAACACAATATCAGTGGCACCAAGTATCATATTTAAGGAGTCACTGGAGTCGGGGGAGATTTCAAGATGCTGGAAACAAGCAAATGTGATACCTATCTTCAAAAAGGGAAGGAGGGATAAGGCTCTGAACTATAGACCAGTTTCCTTGACCAGCATAGTTTGCAAACTTATGGAGAAACTACTAAGGAAACATATCTCTCTTCACTTGGAATCCTTCAACTTTTTGTCAGTGAGGCAACATGGCTTCAGAGAAGGTAGATCAACAGTAACAAACTTATTAGAATTTTATGATGAGGTAAGCCAAATCTTACAGGAAAGAGAAGGCTGGGCAGATTGCATATTCCTAGACTTCCAGAAAGCGTTTGACACTGTTCCACATGGGAGACTTATTAGGAAGCTGCAAGCAATGGCTAGAATAGGTGGAAATGTTTTAGAATGGATAAAAACTTACTTAGAAGGAAGGGAACAGAGGGTTAGAGTAAGACACTCAGTGTCTGAATGGAGAAGAGTTAGTAGTGGAGTTCCACAGGGTTCAGTTTTAGGGCCACTTTTGTTCCTTGTATATGTAAATGACCTACCAGAGTCTGTAAATTCATTCATGAATATGTTTGCAGATGATGCAAAGATTGTGAAGAAAGTAAAAACCGAGAACAATGGTAGAGAACTTCAGGAGGATCTAAATAATCTGCATGAGTGGTCAGAAAAGTGGCTAATAAAATTCAACACTTCAAAATGTAAGGTAATGAGAATGGGTACAAGTGCGAGAAGGCCCAAGCTTGACTACTCGGTGGCTGGAGTACAACTTCAAGAGACAGAAAATGAGAGAGATCTAGGAGTAAACATACTGGCAGATTTGTCTCCAGAAATACATATAAATGGCATAGTAAGGGCAGCATATGCATTCTTATCAAATGTAAGGGTAGCCTTCAGGCACATGGACAAGGAAATGTTCAGAAATATTTATGTAACCTATGTGAGGCTAAAACTCGAATATGCAGCCCCCTTTTGGAATCCGCACTTGAAAAAGCACATAGCTAAGCTTGAAAAAGTTCAAAGACATGCCACGAAACTGGTGCCAGAAATACGCAATCTCAATTATGATGAGAGGCTGAGGGAATTAGACTTACCATCACTCGAAGCTAGAAGAGTGAGGGGGTATATGGTGACAGTCTTTAAATTCCTTCATGGTTATGATAGAGTGGATAGGGATCGATATTTTGATATGGCTGGCTCTAGAACTAGAGGTCATAGTTTGAAGCTTGGTAAGAAAACTTCTTTGCAGGATGTAAGGAAATACTTTTTCAGTGTAAGAGTAGTTGATAATTGGAATTGGCTAAGCGAGGAGGTAGTTAATGCTATCTCAATCCATAGTTTTAAGGACAGGTATGATAAGTATCACTAAGTCTAAAATGGAAGCGATGAGGAGACGGGAAGATACGAGCTTTGGGCTCTTTCCCGTAAACACAATTAGGTAATCACAATTAGGTAATCACATTTATGAACTTACACGCATATCCACCTCATCAACTCAAATTTTCAGGATACATACATACATACATGCATACATACATACACACATGTATATATATATATATATATATATATATATATATATATATATATATATATATATATATATATATATATATATATATATATATATATATATTAACAGCATATTGAAATGAAACAGCATATAGAAAAAATAACACTATATTTCGGGTCTAACTGGACCCCTTCTCAAGCATAAGTGAGTGCAAAATAACAATGACAGAGGGAATTAAAAGTTTAAGATAGTAAGACAAGTCAAATCCAAAAGAAATAATGAACAAAATTGAAATATAAAAATAAATATATTTGGAAAGATGAGACTAATAATAATAATAATAATACAAATAATAATAATACAAATAATAATAATACAAATAATAATAATAATAATAATAATAATAATAATAATAATAATAATAACAATAATGAAGGCTAGCGGACCTGAGGGCATTTGTCGAACGGCAAAAAATCCCCCCCCCCAAAAAAAAGTATAAATTATGATAATTATTATTAGTTGAAGAATCATTAAAAAGAAAAAAAAAGAAAATAAATAAATAGAGTAGGACAGAATAAGTTACACATGCTGATATCGTCAGTCAAAAATGGAGGTGCCTCGTGTGTGCCAGTAGGCATGTTGCAGTGTCACCTTTTCGTATGTTCTTATGTTGTTATTTATATTTATGTGCATATTTATATTCATATTATTAATTTTTTTCTATTATTCATGTCATTTCTTCTGTTTGGTTTATGTGATTTTGAGCTCATTGGTCCTTTGCTTTTTTTATATTAAAGTGTTATCTATTTACCGATCTATAATTGTAATCCGAGTTTAAAACCCAGCCTCTGGGTTGCTAGAAATAGCAGCCCAGTGCCGGTCCCAAGCCCGGAAAAATGGGGAGGGTTGACGTCAGGAAGGGCATCCGGCTGTAAAACCCTTTTGCCAAAACCCATGGATAGCAGTCGAGAGAATACCGAGGATGGTCAGGGTGTACCCCGCTCACGCGACGCACAGAGGAGCCCGACCTCTGTTGAAACTGGACGAGGGTTACCGCATCAATATGGATGGGTGTGGCTAAAGAAGCGAGTCCATACCCTGAGGATTGCTACTCTTAACATCGGTAGCATGACCGGTAGAGGAAGAGAAGTTGCGGATTTGATGGAGAAAAGGAAGATTAACATACTGTGTGTACAAGAGACAAGATGGAAAGGAAATAAAGTGCGA
>JAXCGZ010021026.1:57500-62500 GCA_037179515.1 Halocaridina rubra | reverse complement strand
TTCTCCTTCAATTAAGATTTGAGTATCGTCAGCATATTGAATGACATAACAGTTAGGTAAATATTTTACTAGATCGTTTACATATATTAGAAAAAGTATAGGTCCTAGGATCGATCCCTGAGGGACCCCAAACAATACCTTCTTGCGACTTGAGACTACATCTTTTATTCTGACTGACTGGTAGCGGTTTTTTAAATAGTTCTCGAACCAGCTTGGGTCAATGTTCATTTTTTTGCATTTTTCTAATAGAGTGGTATGGTGTACACTATCAAAAGCTTTAGAAAGATCGAGTAGTAGTAGCAATGATATTTTCTTATTATCTATATTTTTGTATATTTCATCTGATATTTTCAATAAGGCAGTTTCAGTTGATAATTTTGGCCTGAAACCGTGTTGACTTTTTGCAATAAGTTTATTTTTTTCAAGAAACTCACTTAACTGATTTGCAACAATCTTTTCAAGTATCTTTGATAAAATTGGTAGTAAAGAGATTGGTCTATAGTTAGAGACGTCGTCAGGATTTCCATTTTTAAAACCAGGAATTACATGGGGATTTTTCCATAAATCTGGGTAGATATTGGTAACTATGGAAGTATTGATTATTACCGTCAGATAATAAGCTATTACAAATAATGAATCTCTAATAAAACGAAAACAAATTCCATCTGATCCATATGCATTAGAGTCTTTCAGATTTTTTATTACTAAGATTACTGTATTACAATCTACTGTAGTAGGGTTAAAGACATCATTACTTCTATTGAATGCACTATGTTCTTGAACATTATTATTATTATTACTACCATCATCACTATTATCATTACCATTATTACCACCATCATTATTATTTACACCATTATCAACATTTCTATTATTATTACTACTACCATCATCATTATTATTACCACCATTACTATTATTGATTTCATTTATTATTTCTTTTTTTGTTTTTTCAAATGTTTTTTTCCCCACTTCAGCGAAAAAATTATTGAACTCTTCTGCTTTAGCACTTACATCTACCTCATCGGGTATAATTGATATGTTACTACTTTTATTACAGTTATTGGAAAGCATGGTTTTAGCAATTTTCCATGTGTCAGAGATATTGCCTTTAGCGTTTTGAAATTCATTTTTGTAATACTGTTTCTTACTGTTACTTAATAATGATTTTACTTGTTTCTTATGCTCTGTAAACTTTTCTCTTAAAGGGATATTATCTCTTTGTAGTTTCACTTCATTTTGCAGTTTGTCTCTTTCTTTCATAATGTTTTTTATGTCATCTGTTATCCAAGGAGCGGGGGGACGAAATATTTCTCTTGTCACGAGTGGTGCACATCGATCTATACATGATGATAAGACACTGGTTAAAATATTTACTTGTGTGTTAATATTATCGGTATATAGAATTTCATTTAATTTATGTACTTCATTCATAAGTAAACTACAAAGTAATTCTTGTGAATAATTTCTTAAGCATCTGAATGTTTTAAAGATTGGTTGTCTCTTTGGTTTGCGAATATTTAGGGACGTTACAATTTCCTCGTGGTCTGCTATAGGGCTTGGCATTACGTCACACTTAGTTATCATATGTTTGGAGTTTGTTATTACTAGATCGATTTGGGAAACTGAAGTGGGAGTGATTCTAGTTGGTTTATTTATAATCTGTTCTAGATTTAAATTCTTAATAAGTCTACTCATTTTATTTTCTCTTTTTAGTTGATCATCATTAAAATCGCCATATATAAAAGCTGGTTTGTTTTTTAAAATTATCTCCTTAAAAACGTCCAAAATATAGCTAAAAGAGGTTACCGAGGCTTTGGGGTGGCGGTACACGCAGCCTATGATAATAGAAGGAAACTTTTTATGTTGGACAGAGATCCATTTATCTTCCACTCCTTCGTGCTTCTCAGTTTCAAGATTTAGTTCAGTGGCCTTCAAATAATTTTTAACATATAAACATACACCTCCACCTCTACCACTGTCATAGCGATAAATATTATATGAAGGAATATTAATAAATGCATTGTTAATTGACGGATACAGCCATGATTCGCTAATGCAAAGAACATCAATATTTTCTTGTACAAGCATATGTTCAATTTCTAGTATATGGGATAACAGGGATTGTGCATTTATATGTACGACAGATAATCTATCATTATATTTACAAGTAACTTTCACATCGGCACTGTCTTCTTGGCCATGATTCTAATAATAATCATTATTTTTACATAATCTACTCTTATGACCATATTCATGACATACATTACATTTAACTTTATGATCAAATCTACAATTTGATTGGCGGTGATTGAACTCACCACAATTATAACATCCATATCTTTGACTTTGCACATAGTCATAATCCCTTCTTTCTCTGTTTTGTTTGTAAGTATGACTTATCCTAGTGTTGGTATTGCTGTATCGTCCCTGGGAGCCAGTATCACCATGTCTACCACGCGAGAAATTATTATAATCATAATCCCTTCTTTCTCTATTTTGTTTGTTAGTATGACTTAGCCAGGTGTTTGTATTGCTGTATCGTCCCTGGGAGCCAGTATCACCATATCTACCACGCAAGAAACTATTTTTGACTCCCGTATTTTGGCCTCTATTTTGATAAAATCTAACTGTATTGTTACCTTTAACATTCATGTTCACTCTATTGTCACTACCTCCTCTGTCACTTACATCATTAGATTTCATTTTATTGTTGCTAGCATTAAACAAATTTGATTTTACTGTTTTCCAATCTCGGCAGATAAAGTCACTTGTACAAACAGAAGAAATAGCATCCAATAGTCTGATTGCTCCAATTCTATTAAGTAAATCATTTTCCATATCATCTCGAATTTCGCAACAGTTAATATCAATATCACCAGTTCCAAGTTTGAAAAACTCTGCTGTCTTAATGAATGTAACCCCATTGTTATTACACCATTCATGCAACTGGGTATTATATTGATATATTCTATCAGGCAAACCACTTTTTAATTTAAAATTTCATAACATTTAACTAGGCTGCAAGATTAGCTGAAAGCTTTCCGTAGATAAGTAGATTTAAAAGAATCTTTTTCACCCAGGAAGTCCCGAGATTACATCTCAAAGGTGGCTTATATTGCCTCTCCTCATCAGTATCACTGAAAGACGATATATATATATATATATATATATATATATATATATATATATATATATATATATATATATATATATATATATATATATAAACATATATATATATATATATATATATATATATATATATATATATATATATATATATATATTTATATATATATATATATATATATATATATATATATATATATATATATATATATATATATATATATATATATATATATATATAAATATTTCCGAGTGCGCTCTCTGCCCTCTAGCGGCTATAGGCATCTATATGAGATGCCTTACGACATATTGATAGCTAGATAGATAGATGAAGGGATAGATAGATAGAAGAATGGATATATATATATATATATATATATATATATATATATATATATATATATATATATATATATAGAGAGAGAGAGAGAGAGAGAGAGAGAGAGAGAGAGAGAGAGAGAGAGAGAGAGAGAGAGAGAGAGAGAGAGAGAGAGAGAGAGAGAGAGAGAGAGAGAAGTAGAGGCGATCATCTCATCAGAACCGTTCTAGCAAACTAAGTAATACTTAGTGTGATGACTCCTTTCATCTTAGAATACTAAAATTAATGTACTCTTAAATGTGTGATAAAAAAAAGTGGAGCAGTATTACCTGAAACACACAGGCCTTAAAAGAAATAAAAATTCTATTTGTGATCGTTCCACTTATCTGGAAAATGTTTCGAAACTTTAATGTTACGGAATAACTGACACATCAGAATGTATGTATGTGATTACCTAATTGTGATTACCTAATTGTGTTTACGGGAAAGAGCCCAAAGCTCGTATCTTCCCGTCTCCTGATCGGTTCCATTTTTAGACTTAGTGATACTTATCATACCTGTCCTTAAAACTATGGATTGAGGTAGCATTAACTACCTCCTCGCTTAGCGAATTCCAATTATCAACTACTCTTACACTGAAAAAGTATTTCCTTACATCCTGCAAACAAGTTTTCTTCCGAAGCTTCAAACTATGACCTCTAGTTCTAGAGCCAGCCATATCGAAATATCGATCCCTATCCACTCTATCATAACCATGAAGGAATTTAAAGACTGTCACCATATCCCCCCTTACTCTTCTAGCTTCGAGTGATGGCAAGTCTAATTCCCTCAGCCTCTCATCATAACCGAGATTGCGTATTTCTGGCACCAGTTTCGTGGCATGTCTTTGAACTTTTTCAAGCTTAGCTATGTGCTTTTTCAAGTGCGGATTCCAAAAGGGGGCTGCATATTCGAGTTTTGGCCTCACATAGGTTACATAAATATTTCTGAACATTTCCTTGTCCATGTGCCTGAAGGCTACCCTTACATTTGATAAGAATGCATATGCTGCCCTTACTACGCCATTTATATGTATTTCTGGAGACAAATCTGCCAATATGTTTACTCCTAGGTCTCTCTCATTTTCTGTCTCCTGAAGCTGTACTCCAGCCACCGAGTAGTCAAGCTTGGGCCTTCTTGCACTTGTACCCATTCTCATTACCTTACATTTTGAGGTATTGAATTTCATTAGCCACTTTTCTGACCACTCATGCAGATTATTTAGATCCTCCTGAAGTTCTCTACCATTGTTCTCGTTTTTTACTTTCTTCACAATCTTTGCATCATCTGCAAACATATTCATGAATGAATTTACAGACTCTGGTAGGTCATTTACATATACAAGGAACAAAAGTGGCCATAAAACTGAACCCTGTGGAACTCCACTACTAACTCTTCTCCATTCAGACACTGAGTGTCTTACTCTAACCCTCTGTTCCCTTCCTTCTAAGTAAGTTTTTATCCATTCCAAGACATTTCCACCTATTCTAGCCATTGATTGCAGCTTCCT
>JAXCGZ010021026.1:47500-52500 GCA_037179515.1 Halocaridina rubra | reverse complement strand
TTCTACAAACATTGTAATAAAATATCCGTGCCCTCGACCAACCGTTTCCGCTCAAGATCTGTTACAAGTTTCAGATTCTGGCTTCAGCATGGCGGACTGGCTTCAGCATGACGGAAGTCATACGACATCCCTCCCAACCAAAACTGAAATATCTCTTATTTCAGTTGAAGCATGGGCTAATTTTCCGGGAGCTCTTGGACATATCCTAGCTAACATTAGTTTACAATAGAAATGGGGCCGAATTATTTAAGCTATTTCCTAAGAATTCCTATGCGAATTACACAAACATAACATATATAGAGTACTTTTACAGACAACTAGAGCATGCAGGGTCTATTTCCTTGTTGGAAATCTGAAATACAAACATATTCTTATATTTAAACAACATAATTCCAGTGTGAAACTAATATTAAACATTAATTAAGATCAAACAATCAGTTTAAATCAAAACATTAATTCATCTACTTCTCTCGTTTCTTTAAAAGACAAAATTGAGTTAATTACAGTAGGATTATGACTCATTTAGAACATTAGCAAACAATTAAGTAGAGTATTAGCATGTATAAACATGTAAAATGCAATAGACTATAACATCAACAGTAATTTCTATAAGAGACCTTACCTTCATAAATTCTATTCCTATCATTATTAGGGGCATTGATTTGTCTTAAAATTAAGCCTTAAAAACTACTCCTGAAACAAAACATGTGTTACTTTCATATTATATTACTATTCAGAGACCAATGGATAGGACGACTTTTAATTTCTCTGTCTAGGACGACTTTTAATTTCTCTGTCTAGGACGACTTTTAATTTCTCTGTCTAGGACGACTTTCGTTTTCTCTGTCCCTTGCTCATGAATTCTTGCTAGGTGCGATTCCACGGTTTCCCTCGGGGATTCTTTCGCTTTCACTCCCCCGCTGTCCTCGCTGCAGGCCCAGGTTTGTTGCCATATCTCCGTTACTCGGTTAGGCAAAACAAAAAGGACAAGGACTGGGCCCCATCCCGCGAATCCTTCCAGCCCGGCTTCCTCGTCCCGCCCTCGGCCGATCTTGACTAAGACCACCACGCAGGAGACCTGCAACGTCACAGCGTTTCTCTTCCTTTACGGCCCTCGCACGTACCTTCGAAGTAGATCTCGGGATGAAAGTTTGAACCTATGTCACTACTACAGTTGTAAGAAAGGTTCCCTATGACTTCAGGGTACCAACAATGGCCATACGTTGGTAATCGAGGCTATACTTTGCCTCCCCTGCAACTGCAAGTGATTGCAATCTCTATTCAATGGGCACTAGGGACTTGTCTGACGGACAAAATCTAAAGACTTTAGAACTTGCAGGTCGGGGCTGCCTAGGAATAGGGTGGTAATGGAAGGTATGTGTCTACACAACTAGATTATTATTCCAAGATACTTAGGACTTAGCAACTGCTACATAGCATTACTCTACTATAAATGTCAAAAAGAATAATCATTAAATGCTGAGAAAAGCCACTAAAGAAACATTCTTATTAGCGGTGGCTACAGTAACATCAAGTATGAATTCAGATAAAAGATACAAATCATCAAGTTACTGCTGATTTCATTTCACAAATAATAATTAGCAACAGGCCATTGAGAGATAGCAACAATATCTGTCAACATAATAACATTACTAATAATCATGATTAAAAAATAAGAATAATAAACAATAAAAATAAATATACTAAATCAAAAATATCAACATATATACAATGGAGACTGATATGCAGAAGTAAGAACAGAGTTCTATACTTATTTCATAGTGATGCTTATTCTAACACAGTCTCCTTTAATAGTCAAATTCCTGCTGTCATAATCAATGTATATATATATAGCATAAGTGGCAACTGGTTGGCTCCACAATTTGTCAATGGGAGTTCTATCTATTCTCTAAACAGTTGCGACATGTGGCACAAACATTTATGCAAATGGCGGTACTACCGATATCTTATCAGTATTTATGCAATAACAGCATGCAACAATCTATTGACTGCAATGAAATGTAGGCACAATTATCGCCTAGCTTCGCAGAAAAAAACACACAAAAAAAACTCAAAGACAGCAACGTCCTTTTAGCATTGAACGGAGCCTCTGTCAGGCTCAGAGTCGAGTGAAAGGTAGGAGAGAGAGAGAGAGAGAGAGAGAGAGAGAGAGAGAGAGAGAGAGAGAGAGAGAGAGAGAGAGAGAGAGAGAGACTGGGCGACCTTGAAATACGTCGTGGCCTCCAGTCTGTGTCAGCTGAGACGGGCCTCTTCCTTTTAACTTGTACTGAAAATAAAAAAGTGTCGCAGAGTATCTCTAATAATAAAATAAATAAACAAATGAACGTGAACAAACGTTAGCAATGACTATCGATAGTCCTACGTTTATTGTCAGCGGCTATTCTCATTCCCTCATTAACAAAAACAAAAGCAAAAAGAACTTAGTGTACAACTGCAGAACTGTCGAAGCATAAATCCATTCCTCTCTGTTTAATCTTGATAAGGACTTTACTGTAACAGCATACACATCCTTGTCTATAATGACAATCCTTTTCTTGCTATAAATCAGAGGGTTGAGTCGGAGCGCACCCACTCTGATTAAAATCATATGTGACACTATCCCTACTACTATCAACAAAAGTACAAATATCTTTTTCTTAACAACTTCTTAAAAAGGACTTAAGTGTCATTAATTTTAACTTTAAAACTCAGCAAATAATCTCTAATAATCTCAATTATCTTTAATTAGCTCGATTGTAATCTAAAATTCATGAAAATGATAGGGATTAACCATGGTTATCTCTAGATAATCTTTTCAGAATCCTTTAAGTAAGATTTTAAAGATTTCTTCAATACAAAAAGAACTATAACAAAAACGGGTATCTAAGAATATAAAAAGTCTATCTCTGTGTATGCAATAATAAAAACAAAAAGTATATTTCATTATCAACAGTAAGGAATGCATTTTGCTTAAACTTCAAAATCTCGTACGGAGTTGTACATAAACAATTCAAACATAAAATATATATTTTCTTTTACTATCTCGAATTTGACTTATATCTGCTCTCTCAAATACGGGATACAGCTGTGTAACATTCTTGTTGTCATTTCGTGTCAGCTCTCACTCTATGACCAAGCCGAAATAATTTTGATAAAACATTATCATGGCTAAAACTCGCAAAGTTTTACTTTATCAATCTAACATATCTCTTCAGACAAATAATGTATATACTGCAGCTAGCAAAGAAAATAAAGAATCATTCATAGATTCACGTCCTTTATCACGTAACATCTATCTTGGAATCTCTCGGAAATCGAATAATAATCTCAATGGCGGAGTAGGGGACAAAACAAAAATAAAACAAACTCGGCATTTCAACCATATCTGGGCAGGTGGAGAATTACCTTCTCATCCATATCCGTCACTAGATATTGCAACCGCGCATCACCTCCCATAAATACACTCTGATATGGCATGCAGAAGGACCTGGCGGAGCAGGGGAACGATCCTCGCAGACTCCCCAATCATGCTTCCTAACGGTGCTTTCCGCGATTTCACCCCCTAGAGCAACCCCCCATTATACCCCCAGTCATTCATACTCACTCGCTGTCACATTCGCTACATCACTTTCAAGACAGTCATCCCCGTTCTGTAAAATTCCCTTTTATTTACAACGCGTTGGTTTTCCTTTCCCTTATCTCTCTGAAGAAGAGTAATGGTGAAATCTCGGTTGAGCCGCACGGTCACAGACTGCCTCACTAGTCCTAAGTCCCATTCTAACGAACAAACAAACATTCTACTCCCTTGAAGCTACGTTTGGGTGACACTGAAAAACCTTCCCTATTCTAGGACAGCACAAATTACTCTAATTTACTCTTACTTTCACCTGCATAGCGTGAAATCAAAAAACTCATCTCTAACTAATATCACGAAAATTTCTTATTTTTCAAAAAGAACATGCCACACACGTATCGTAATATTAATTCCCCATCATCATAACACAAAAAGAACGATCTGTCGTTTATGTCTTTCTCTCGCTAAAACATTACTCCCGCGGATAAAAACAAACAAAAAAAGAAAAAAACTTAAAAACAGGCGCAATCGTAACACTCGATTTCTTACGCTCTAAGAAATTTATATAAAAATGATTTTACACGTACTTTAAAATATCAAAGCTCAGTACAATTACTACAGATTTACAATAACGAGGTTGGGAGATCGAATGGTCACTTCCGCATTCCTTTCTCGAAAACCACACGTGTTCTAAGTAAAACCTTAAAAGCAGATTCAAGTATATTACTCACTGTAATTCTTACACTTAAGAAATTAATATACTGTAACAGTGATTTCCCGTGCATTAAATTTTTTCAATTAAAAATCGATACATTCGCGTTCTTAAAATTCAATCTAAGCATTAATACAAATAAATGGAACGCACTTCCAACGAAATTTCTTTACATTACTCAAATTATAAAAAAAAACGGAGTTTATTACTGCTTATAGCTATTAGTACAAATTATCCATGTTAGTAATGGGTACAGAAATTCTACTTTTATCAACTTATTAAGCGCCACACCCCTTATAAGCGGGTTGGCTGAGTCAAAGCATAACTACAAGATAAAATGGCGGCGTCCACCGACCTCAATTTCTTTTACTAATTGTCCCATTACTCACTGGATACAGATCACAAGTACTTAGCTATTTTAAGGAGGTGGTCCTGAAGAACTTCATGGCAGAATAATAATAATAATAATAATAAACTTTATTTCCATTACAATACAATGGGTATTCGTCAGCCGGGACAAGCCCCAACCCCCCACTGTGGTGCCCTGACACAGCAGTTCCTGCCAGTAAACAGCTTAAACTCTCGGTCTTGGACGGGGACCGATCTTTCGACCTCGTGAATGCGAAGCCAGCGCGTTACCACTGTACTAGCCAGCAGGCAAGGAAGGAGAGGGTTCTCCTTCTTCTCTTCGAGTAAAATCGACGAATCGCCGTC
>JAXCGZ010021026.1:35000-42500 GCA_037179515.1 Halocaridina rubra | reverse complement strand
TGCTTCCACTCCACCATTTGCAGCTACAACCGAGCCTAATTACTTAAACTGATTAACTTCCTCAAGTGTCTCTCCATTCAACATAACATTCAATCCAGCACCATCCTCATTTCTTCTACACCTCATAACCTTACTCTTTCCCACATTCACTCGCAACTTCCTTCTCTCACACACCATTCCAAATTCTGACACTAACTGACACAGCTTTTCCTCTGAATCTGCCACCACCACAGTATCATCTGCAAACAGCAACTGATTCAGCTCCCACTCGTTATCATCCCCATCTACCATTCTCAAACCTCTACCACGCACTCGCTCATTCACCTCTCTTACAACTCCATCAATATACAAATTGAACAGCCATGGTGACATCACACATCCCTGTCTCAGTCCCACACCCACTGGAAACCACTCACTCACTTCATTCCCTACCCTAACAGAGATTGCAATAGGAACAGAGTTGCATTCAGATAGAATGCGTTCATTCCTAGTATAGCAGATATAGCTGTAAGGTTTATCGCCCTTTCAAGGCCTTCTATGGTGTAGTTCGTAGCGCCTTGGCACATTACTTATGTGTCCTAGGTTCAAGTTCCGGTCGGGGTATTAATAATAAAAAAAAAAAAAAAAAAAAAAATATATATATATATATATATATATATATATATATATATATATATATATATATATATATATATATATATATATATATATATATATATATATTATAAATATGCATACGGGCGAACACATAAACATACACACACACAAACACACACACACACACACACACATGCGCGTCAGTTATTCTTCATGAATCTTTTATAATTTACTATCTTTCTTTTATCATTATCATGATCATTTTTCCTTCTTAACTAATGCGGTATTTTTTGGCATGCGACATTTTTCGTATCTAAAATAACTATCTAGAGGGTCATAGAACTCACGCTATTATGATGATGATAATAATAATAATAATAATAATAATAATAATAATAATAATAATAATAATAATAATAATAATAATAATAATAATAATAATAATGATAATAATTAGTAAGTGCATACACTCAGGGTAACGATTACATCTGCCAAAACAAGTCCTTCGCAAGAAGGCAAGCGTCCTAGCCCTTAGTTGAAAAGGGAGTTCGTTACGTAAAACCGAAACCAAAACCAATAATAATAATAATAATGATAATAATAATAATAATAATAATAATAATAATAATAATAATAATAATAATAATAATAATAACAATATTAATAATAATAATAATAATAATAATAATAATAATAATAATAATAATAATAATAATAATAATAATAATAATAATGATAATAATAGTAATTATAATAATAATAATAATAATAATAATAATAATAATAATAATAATAATAATAATAATAATAATAATAATAATAACAATAACAATGATAATAACAACAATAATAATGATAATAATAATAATAATAATAAAAATAATAATAATAATAATAATAATAATAATAATAATAATAATAATAATAATAATAATAATAATAATAATAATAATAATAAAGAATGACAATAATTGTATTTTAATAATATAAACTGAATATAAACTATTCAAATTACACATAAATTTTATATATATAGAAAAAAAACTTCAGTAGCAGTAATGACTAATTATTAATAATAGCAGCCTGCTTTATTATACTGTAATTATTGTTAGCCATAAATTTAATGAATTAAAGAATTAGGCGAATCAATAGAAACTG
The DNA here is from genome assembly GCA_037179515.1 of Halocaridina rubra. Taxonomy (NCBI): domain Eukaryota; kingdom Metazoa; phylum Arthropoda; class Malacostraca; order Decapoda; family Atyidae; genus Halocaridina; species Halocaridina rubra. The sequence continues at coordinate 40,745 of JAXCGZ010021026.1, read as the reverse complement.
AATTAAATAAAATACAGTAAGAAAATCGAAAATTTTATTTTTTTATTTTTTTACTAATGAAACTCGGTATCCTAATAGATATGACCGGTTTTGTGTCATGGACTCCCTCTTGTATTAATGGCTAGAACAGTGCGTTCCTGCGAAGGACTTTGGTTTTGTCAATTGCGACCATTATCATAAGTGAATGCCCTTCCTAACATCACACCGTGGTGAGCCTCGAACCCGTAACATGAAGAATCAAAGTCGCGAGAACTACGACTCGGCCATGGCCACCAACTTTGTAGCTCAGTGGATAAAGGACGTAAATACCATCCAGGAGGTGCATAGTTCAACTCCCCTCATGACTTATAGCTTCTCCTCGTCAGAACCATTTATTATGATAATGATGACAATGACACTATTAGTTATAATAAAAATAACAATAACAACAACATCATCAATAATAATAATAATAATAATAACAATAATAATAATAATAATAATAATAATAATAATAATAACGATAATAATAATAATAATAATAATAATAATAATAATTATAATAATAATAATAATAATAATAATAATAATAATAATAATAATAATAATAATAATAAAAATAATGATAAATGATAACTATAATAATAAAACATTAATAATAATAATGATATTAATAATAATATTAATAATAATAAAAATAATAATAATAATAATAATAATAATAATAATAATAATAATAATAATAATAATAATAATAATAATAATAATAATAATAATAATAATACTAATAATAATAATCTGTCTATCTACCTTGGCTGTTTCCCCCTTTAATTGGGGGGTAGCCGACATCAAGAAAGGAAAACAATAAGGGGATTACTTTGCTCTATGGGCAATGATGAGGGAGCTAGCGACCGTTCAGATGGCACTGCTGGAGTGCCACAGCCCATCCTCCCGGCTCTTCCACAACCTTTGTCGCTTCGCAACTGACAACTCCTCCTACTGCTCCTACCACAGGGCTACCTCGGTAAGATGCAGCCCCGTGGTAACAGCAGGTGCCCATCAGAGCTGCCTCACAATCGCTCGCCACTCGTTCCTATTCCTAGCACGCTCGCTTGCTTCTCTCATATCCATCCTCCTATCATTCAGGGCTCTCCTAGCTCCATTCATCCATCCAAACCTAGGCCTCCCTCTAGCATTTCTCCCATCAACTCTCGCATTCATCACCTTTTTCAGCAGCTTTTCATCATCCATCCTTTCCACATGGCCAAACCATCTCAGAACATTCATATCTACTCTGGCTGCAATTTCTCTTCTCACACCCGTTCTTGCTCTCACCACTTCATTTCTAACCCTATCCAATCGAGTTACACCAATCATACTCCTCAGGCATTTCATCTCAAACACATTTAGTTTCCGTCTCTCACTTACTTTCATACCCTAAAACTCTGATCCATACATCACAGTTGGCACAACCACTTTCTCATACAAAACTTTCTTAACATTCATTTCCAACCCTCTATTCTTCATCACTCCTTTCAATGCACCCAACACTTTACATCCTTCATTCACTCTGTGACACACATCTGCTTCCACTCCACCATTTGCAGCTACAACCGAGCCTAATTACTTAAACTGATTAACTTCCTCAAGTGTCTCTCCATTCAACATAACATTCAATCCAGCACCATCCTCATTTCTTCTACACCTCATAACCTTACTCTTTCCCACATTCACTCGCAACTTCCTTCTCTCACACACCATTCCAAATTCTGACACTAACTGACACAGCTTTTCCTCTGAATCTGCCACCACCACAGTATCATCTGCAAACAGCAACTGATTCAGCTCCCACTCGTTATCATCCCCATCTACCATTCTCAAACCTCTACCACGCACTCGCTCATTCACCTCTCTTACAACTCCATCAATATACAAATTGAACAGCCATGGTGACATCACACATCCCTGTCTCAGTCCCACACCCACTGGAAACCACTCACTCACTTCATTCCCTACCCTAACACAAGCTCTGTGCCCTCATACAAACTCTTCACTGCATGCAACAATATACCATTAATTCCATATAATCTCAAAACATTCAACATAGCCTCTCTATCAACTCTATCATATGCTTTCTCCAGATCCAAAAATGCAAAATACACATCCTTACCCTTTGCTAAATATTTCTCACATAACTGCCTAACTATAAAAATCTGATCTATACAACCTCTACCTCTCCTAAAACCACTCTGCACATCCGCAATCACATATTCTGTCTTATCCCTAATCCTTTTAACCAGTATCCTACCATACACTTTTCCTACCACACTCAACAAACTTATACCCCTAAAATTACTGCATTCATACACATCTCCCTTACCTTTGTATAGGGGCACCATACAGGCAGTCACCCATTCCACTGGCACCAATGACAACATAAAGCATATATTAAACACTCTCACTAACCATTCCAATGCAGTCACACCCCCTTCTTTCAACATCTCCACTCTCACACCATCCATTCCAGGTGCTTTACCTGCTTTCGCTTCATACAATGCCCTTTTCACCTCCTCTCTTGTATAATCTCTCTTATTTTCATATCCCATTACTGGCCCTTGAACCCCCCCCCCACTGCCACTATAGCTGCCTCTCTATCTTCATCAACATTCAGCAAGCACTCAAAATATTCTGCCCATCTTTTCCTTACATTGGTCCCTCTTAACATCTGTCCACTCACATCTTTCACTGTCTCTTCCATCCTCGATCCACTCTTCCTTACTCTCTTCACTTCTTTCCAAAACTTTTTTTTATTCTCCTCATATGACCTACTATAATCATGTCCCCACCTAACATATGCCAACCTCTTCTCTTCCTCTACCTTCTGCTTGGTTTCCACATTTTTCTCCCTATATCTTTCATACTTCTCCCTACATTTACACTGCAGCCATTCCTCAAAAGCTCTCTTTTTCTCTTCCATCTTCATTTTCACCCCTTCATTCCACCACTCGCTGCCCCTCCTCATGCCACCTCCAACAAACCTCTTTCCACACACATCACTCGCATGTCCTACAAAACATTCTTTCATCAATCCCCATTCCTCCCCTAACTCCCCAACTTCTCTTTCTTTCACTCTGTCATATGCCACTCTCAACCAGTCCTGATATTCCTGTCTCTTCTCTGGCTTTTTCAACTCTTCCACCTTAACTATTTCCATTCTACATCCCCCCACACTATTTCCCCACTCTTTTGCTACTACCACTTTTGCTTCAACCAAAAAATGATCAGACATCCCAGCAGCCACACCCCTGAATGCATGTACATCTTTCACTCTACCAACCATGCTCTTTGCTACCAACATATAATCCATCAATGCTCTTTCTTTCACTCTTCCATTTGCCACTCTCATCCATGTTTACTTATTTATTAACTTCTTCTTAAATAAACTATTACCTATCATCAACTCTTGCTCCACACACATATCTAACAGTCTCTCGCCACTCTCATTCCCACCTGGTACCCCATACTTTCCTACAACACCTTCTATCTCTCCATCACTAACTCTGGCATTCAAGTCACCCAACACAACTACATATTTCCTTCTACTCAGACCATCCACACATCTAGTTAACTCATTCCAGAATTCATCTCGCTCTTCCTCACTTCTCTCACATCCTGGCCTATACGCACTAACAAAAGCCCAACATTCCCTTCCTATCCTAGCCCTCACCCACATCAGCCTAGATGACACTTCTTTCCATTCCACTACCTTATTTGCCATCCATTCACTCAGCAATAATGCCACACCTTCTCTCGCTCTCCCCCTTTCAACCCCAGACACCCTACCCGTCACATCACCAAATGCCACTTCTCCTTTTCCTTTCATCTTCGTCTCACACAATGCCAATACATCCATCCTCCTCCTACCAAACATATATCCAATCTCACATCTTTTGCTCTCTATCGTACTACAACCACGCACATTTAGACACCCCAAAACTAGAGTTTGGGGAGAAGTTATTCTCCCCTCTACTCCCCTTCTTCTTTGACGTCTCGCAGGAGGTTGATACAAGGGGGGGATTCCTAGTCCCCCCGCCCCGTCCACTTTTAGTCGCCTTTTACGACACGCAGGGAATACGTTGAGGCTATTCTTTGATGTTGTGCCCGCCACCACAGGGCACAATAATAATAATAATAATAATAATAATAATAATAATAATAATAATAATAATAATAATAATAATAATAATAATAGCAATAATAATATTGTCCATCCCTTTGTATTCATATATGATAATTATTATATATGGAGGTGTTGCTAATTGAAATCACTAAATGGTCATTGCATATCATATTAACAATAATTTGGAAATATCTAAATAAAAATTATCAAAGGATACAGTTAATTAATGCTTTATTATTATTATTATTATTATTATTATTATTATTATTATTATTATTATTATTATTATTATTATTATTATTATTATTATTATTATTATTATTATTATTATTATTGTTATTATTATTATTATTATTATTATTATTATTATTATTATTATTATTATTATTATTATTATTATTATTATTTTTATTATTATTATTATTATTATTATTATTATTATTATTATTATTATTATTATTATTATTATTATTATTATTATTATTATTATTATTATTATTATTATTATTATTATTAGTAGTAGTAGTAGTAGTAGTAGTAGTAGTAGTATTCACTGCCCTTGCTACCTAAAAAAAAGGATATAAATAGTTTATGTCTATTAATAATTTACAAAGAACTGTATATTAACATAATAGCTTAATTTAATATAAATAAATTAAAATCCATTCATATGAATTCATATTCAGCAGAAGAATTAAATGTGTATTCTGGGCACTGATAGGTCGGCAAAGAGATAAAATTTCAGAGTGGAAAGATGCAGTAGTGCCCAGATATATGTTTGGTGGTTACTGGTGGGTTGGATGTATTGTAAAGGTCCACAATTTTGAGTGGTAATGCATGGGGCTCCTTGAAATGCGTGTGCTGGTCACTGGAATACGGATCCTCCATGACCCGTTCCGTCCATCCGTGGGTGGAGAATCTAAACAACAGTTTACTAGAAGGTCGGCGGAGTGGTAAAACTTCCAAGTGGAAAAATGTAATAATGCCCACTGAAAAAAATTGTGTTAGATACTAGTGATTCGGTGGTAAAACTTTATAGTACAAAGACGCAATGGTGCCCTCTTTAATATGTGTACTGGTCACTAACTGGGACAACAGAGTGGTAAATCTTCAGAGCTGAAATGCGTAGTAGTGCCTGACGTAACACTGAAACTTCAGTATAAACTAGAGTTCTCTTTGTTTTATAAACTTTGCAGTTTATCGCGCAAGGGTGTGGCCATTTGCTCTATAGTTTCCAAGGTCGGATCATAACAGTAGACAGTAAATTATATGAGATTATTCGCATGCGTGACTTAATTTTAAAGGTCTGTCAGTAAGCCTCGGGCCATTTTGAAGATGAGATTTATATGTCTTTACTGGCCATACGAACTTCAATGTAGACAGAAATAGTGGTTTGTTCCGGTTTTACGTCACGGACTCCCTTTTCTACCAAGGGCTAGGGCGGTTGCCTTCTTGCGAAGGACTTGTTTTGGCAGATGTAATCGTAACCCTGAGTGCATGCCCTTGCTAACCTCAGACCGTGACGGGGCGCGAACCCTCGACCTGACACCTCAGAGTCGCGGACGTTACCGCTTGAGTCACGGTGA
>JAXCGZ010021026.1:25000-27500 GCA_037179515.1 Halocaridina rubra | reverse complement strand
AGAGAGAGAGAGAGAGAGAGAGAGAGAGAGAGAGAGATCAGAATCAGTCATATATACCAGATCCTCTTATCAGCGATAAGGATGGCAATATTTGCAGGAGTGGAAGATTGCCAAAGATAAAGTAATTACTCGCATGTTTAAGAGCTGCTCCCCCCTTCTTGGAACCCCCCTCACTTTCTCTATGCCCTCTTCTCACACAAGCAGTGAGGGAGGGGGAGAGGAATGCCTGGACGATAATGATGGTGATACTAATCATGATAATAATAATAATGAAGCTAATAATAATAATAATAATAATAATAATAATAATAATAATAATAATAATAATAATAATAATAATAATTAATAATAATAATAATAACAATAATAATAATAATAATAATGATAATAATAGACATACATCAACTAAATAAATCAATAAACATGATTTGCGAAATTAAAAGTAAAGAAAAAGCCAATGAATAAGTTATAAATAAATGAATAAATGTGGAGTGTAGTGGCTGCTGCCCCAAGAAGGTATTTAAAGGTATTATATACCCATCATATGTCAACAAGACGTATGGTATGTAAGACTTATCCCAACTGCCCCACCCAAAGCCAAAGGCTCTTCAAGGGCAGTCTCCTTCCGTGAGTGTGTGAGCGTATATACAGGTAATTACCTAATTATAATTACCTAATTGTGCTTACGGGAAAGAGCCCCATGCTCGTAACTCACCGTCTCCTGGTCGGTTCCATTTTTGCACTAATTGATACCTATCATACTTGCCCTTAAAACTGTGGATTGAGTTAGCACTGAGTACCTCCTCACTTCACAAATTCCAATCATCAACTACTCTTACACTAGAAAAATACTTCCTTACATCCTGTAAAAGAAGTTTTCTTACGAAGCTTCAAAGTATAACCTCTAATTCTAGTGTCACCACATAAAAGTATCGATCTCAATCCACTCTGTCATAAACGTGAAGGAATTTAATAGCCATCTCCATATCCCCCTCATTCTTCTTGCTTTGAGTGATGGTAATTCTAATTCCCTCAGTCTCTCCTCATAACTGAGACTGCGTATTTCTGGTACCAGTTTTGTGGCATGTCTCTGAGCTTTCCCCACCTTAATTATGTGCTTTTTTAGGTATGAATTCCAAAAGGGGTTGCATATTCAAGCTCTGGCCTTGTATAGGTTACATTAATATATCTGAGCATTTCCTTGTCTATGTGACTGAAGGCTATCCTTACATTTGCCAAAAAAGCTAATGCTGCCCTTACTATGCCATTTATATGCATTTCAGGAGACAACTCTGCCAGTTTGTTTACTCCTAGATCTATCTCATTCTCCGTCTCTCAAAGTTTTCCTCCTGTTATTGAGTATCCAAGCTTGGGCCTCTTAGCACTTGTGTCCATATTCATTACCTTTCATTTTGAAGTATTGAATTTCATTAGCCACCTTTTTTACCACTCATGCAGAATGCTTAGGTCTTCCTGAAGTTTTCTACCATTGTTCTCGTCTTTTACTTTCTTCACAATCTTTGCATCATCTGCAAACATATTCATGAATGAATTTACAGTCACTGGTAGGTAATTTACATATACAAGGAACAAAAGTGGCCCTAAAACTGAAGCCTGTGAAACCCCACTACTAACCTTCTCTGTTCAGACACTGAGTGCTTTTATCTAACCGTATGTTCCCTTCCTTCTAAGTAAGATTTTATCTATTCCAAGATATATCCACCTATTCTCGCCATTACTTGCAGCTTCTTAATAAATCTTCTGTGTGGAACCGTATCAAATGCGCTCTGGTAGTCTAGGAATATGCAATCCACACAGCCATCTCTTTCCTGTAAGATCGGCTTACCTCCTCATAAAATTCTAATAAGTTTGTTAGTGTTGATTAGCCTTCCCTGAAGCCATGTTGTCTCATTGATAAAAGTTGAAGGACTTCAAGTGAAGAGAGATATGTTTTCTTAGTAGTTTCTCCATAACTTTCTATGATCCTTTCCCATATCTTCATGTGCGAAATTAGTTCGATTGCCTGGTAATTATTACAAACTTGAACATTCCCTTTCTCCTTGAATAATGGTATGAGAAAGCTTTTCCTCCATTCCTTTGACAGCTTTTCTTTCCGATGTATCTTTTTCACCAGATCCGATAGTATATCTATTCCAGATTCCCCTAAACATTTCCAAACTTCTACTGGGATCTCGTCTGGGCCTGTAGCTTTTCATTTTTCCCCAGCCTAACCTGACTTCCTCTCTTTCTATATCTCTTACCATTCCTTAATTTGGTGTTCCATCTACAAAAATAGTTCTTGGAGTTTTCTCATGCATTACCTGCTTTATATGAGTAATATCTTTTGTTGCTTTATTTCTTCCTTTGGCCATCTTGAATATTTTCTTTTGTCCCTCTTTAGTTTCCAGTTCATCGTATACACCATCAAATGCTTGTTGCTTAGCCTGCGCCACTGCCACCTTTGCTTCCTTCTTCACCACTTTACTTCTCTTCTTATCTT
>JAXCGZ010021026.1:17500-20000 GCA_037179515.1 Halocaridina rubra | reverse complement strand
TGCCACTTTGCCATGTCTTCCAGACTCAAAACTCCATGTACATGTTGATCCATATGGGGACACAGATGTTGTCAGAACCCAGCCTACAGGTGGAGGACTGCTCACCACAGCATGCTCACTTATGACATCTTCAAGCTACTGTACATGCGTTAATCCTGGCCCCACCCATGCTTGTGCAACTAGGCCATCACACAGGTCCTCTCTTGGTGTGTTAAATCCCATGTTTGAAATTAAGAGTTCTACTTCCAAGACTTCCTCTAAGGACAAGGCTTCAAGACGATTATCTCTGGACAGTGTTTCAAAGTTGAGAGCATTTGATCTGCCAAATATTCCTACAAATTCAACAGTTCCTCCTCGAGACGAATCATTTGGTGATAAACAGAAGACCGAGGAAAATAACCTAATCGCTTACGGAGATAACAAACCATTTTCCTTGACGGAAGGTACCTACTCTCAGCTGCATCCATCAATGTATGCTGCATTATCACAACAATTGACGGAATCTATAGGTAATAAAGTTACTCCTGCAGGCATTGCTTTATCAACACATAGTAACAGTCAAAATTCAAGCGCTGCTCTTCATGACTGGATCAGTGTTTTAAGCCCTTCTTCCCCTGAAGCCTTCGCTCAAGGACTCTTTACTCCTGATGATCTCCGTGACGAACTTCTGTATCCAGCTCCTTACGGCATAGATTCTGAAGTATTTCAAAATCTCAACGCCAGAGAAGCGGGGTTTGTTTTGCAAAAGCCTAATAGGAAACCAAAAGCTGATATCCATCCTCCAACAAGCGTACCAAGCAAGACAACATATGACCAAACAACATTTAAGACCAGAGAAAAAACGTCTCCTCTCCTTGCATCAGACGAGAACAAGAAGCTAGAGGAAATGAAACCAGATCACAGAAGGCATAGCTTAAGCGAGAGAAGGAAAAGCAGTTTAGATAAGCTTTTTATACCAACTCCAGGTGAACATGTGAACAAAGTTTTAGATATCAAAGTAGATAATTTTGACAGGGAAGAATACGTTAAGTTCAAGAAACGCTTAAGTGACTCTAATATACTGAAGTCAGACTTACTGGGTATAAACAGAGATTCTTGTCCAGTTAGACCATTTAGTTTACAGACTGTTGGAATGAGGAAGGACATGGCATCGGAACAAATAAATGGGATCCAAAGCCGCAAGAAAGCAGATCCCATGTTTGGGGAATCGTTCATGGACTGTCATTCCAAGAGAAACACCTCAAAATGTTATCAACTGGAGGAAAAAGAAAAACCATTTTCAACAAGTCTCAGAAGAGATGGCAATTTCTGTAAGAAGCCCAAAGAGATTCCAGTGAAAATGAGAAAAGATTTTAGTACCCTTGCGTCACTAAATAGGAATATACGTAAACAGTCTTTGCCCACAGAGGAAATCTTTGGTGTGAGGCGAGCAAAAGCTCCTAGAAAAACTAGCTTAAATCCACTCATGGATCAACAAGCCCTAGAGAGATTGTGTTTTAAAAGTTCTCTCTTTTCGCCAGTGAAAGAACTAGATGAAACTATTCTAAATTTCGGAGGAACGACACAAAAACAACATCCACATGCGATGAAACAAAGCGACTCTAAAAGGGATGAGAGAAACTATACAAAGGGTTATAAAGGGCTCAAATGTGAAAGTCCAGAGAGGAGAAGACGAGTCGCGAATAAATGTCCCAAACAGAAACAAGAGCCATTATCACCCAATAAAACAGAGGGATCTAGAAAGTCCAAAGGGAAGTCGGGTCATAAAAGAGAAAAGAAAAGTGTAGATGATGGCAAGCATTCTCAATTTAAGAACCCATCCCGCAAGTCACATCATCAGTACCCCCACCATTCTCGAGACAAATATCAAAAGGAATGTTTTCATAAAAGAAAAGATGAATTCAGTATAAAGGATCATATGATCTCTGAGAAATCCCTTGAAAAATCTCAATGGGAGAGTATCAGCAAGCCTTCCAAGAGATCAAAAGACAAGAAATCTCACAAGAAAAGACCTCTCTCTCCTGGCTTACCATCAGAGTCTTTAAAACTTCACTCAAGACCTCTGAGCTCCAGAAGAAAGGAGGATCTGTCTGATCCTTTTGTGCCTTACGAAATCCTGAAGGAGACACCAACACCTACGTCTTTTGAAAGTTATTCTCTCCCCTCTGAACTATCTAGGTAAGGATTCTTTGATCATGTTCTTTTATTTTTAATTTGTTTTCTGGAACTATTCACAAATGTTTACCGGAAGAAGATACTTTGATGTTTAGATATCAGACTTGACTCCAATTAGGTTATAATGGACATTTCAGTAGGCTAAAGCTTTGAAGTTTTAGAGATATTTACTTTGATAATAAAGTACTCTGTAATTACATAACACAGTTACAACATATATCAATTTACTGTCTAACAATATTGAGCATGAACAAACTAGTGTTCTTTTTATTTCATTTACACATATTGGACATGAGAGCTGCAGAACGGGACATTTGTTCTTAGT
>JAXCGZ010021026.1:0-7500 GCA_037179515.1 Halocaridina rubra | reverse complement strand
TTGGCACTGCTTCAGGAATTTTTTTCTCTGTTTGTTTACCCTAATCTAGTCCTCGTGTGCTAGTAAGAGATGAAATATATGAACCTTCTTTCAATGTTCATGAGGTGAGAGAAACTGACAGATCTTGTAAAGAAGAGCCACCCCTGGGTGCTCAAGTGTTATTCATATTGACAATGTAAGTCACCTAACTTAACCTAACCAAACCTAACCTAGCCAAACCTAATAATCTAATGGGTTGCTCAACTTAATACTAGGTTTCGGGGGTCACTCATCTTAAACAGATCCAAACTGACAAAATGCAGAGTAAAATAAATCTGCGAATAGAAAAAAATGAATTGAAAGAGAATGGGTATCGGCAGGAGAAGAAAGACAAGAATACAGTCTCCGTGTTCCCCTGCGTGTCGTAAAAGTCGACTGTTTATGTAGCTGAGCCCCACAACCGACACCTTGAGACACGGACGCAGCTCTCATGTCATGCTCCTGAAACCAGATGTGAGACTGATTCCGTAGATGAGACATCAAACCCAATCGCAATACAATATTAGGTATTTTCTTATGGGTGTGAAACCGGGACAGGCAAGGAAATTATCCTTATCGGGCCCTGGCACCAAGAAAACCTTTACTCGAAGAAAATGTAGAAGCATAAGGACAAGACAGAAATAAGAGACTGAAAAACGATGGGAAAAGGATAGGCTGAAAGAATAGTCGAGGTAATAAAGACACAGAATATGGCATACAAAACTCCCCAGCCTTTGGAGCCATTATATAACGTTCGATATAAAGTCAACTAGTCATGAACTAATATGAGTTTCCTTTCTGACGTTTACCTAATACCACTATGCTTAGTACAGTGACTACAGTGGTAACTCGCTGGCCTTGCATTCGCGAGGTCGACGGATCGCGCCTCGTCCAGGCAAGAGATTTTAGACTGTTTACTGGGGAGGTTTCTGCTGTGGCTGGGCACCACAGTGGGGGGTTGGGGCCTGTGCCGGCTGTCGACCGCCCTATGGGTCCTCCATGACCCGTTCCACCCATCCGTTTGTGGAGAATCTAAAACAACAACCACTAAGCTCAAATGCTAAAAAAACACCAGAGACACCTACTAGTATTTTCACCCTTTTATGTGTCGCAAGTAATCCCCTTTCGAACAGGGGTGAACACACACATGTTGTAGCTGGGGGATTAAGGCTGGATGCCCTTTCTTATGTCATGCAGTAGCATCGCTTCCGGTCTCGCACATATTTCCACTGAATTACAATGGCCTCCGAAACCAACTCGTAAGTAAACAATATTCCAAACAATATCTATAAGAAGAAAGAAAGAGTCACCGTGGTTCAATCGGTAGCGTCCGCGACTCTGAGGCGTCAGGTCGAGGGTTCGCGCCCCGTCACGGTCTGAGGTTAGAAAGGGCATGCACTCAGTGTTAAGTTTACATCTGCCAACCAACCCTTCACAAGAAGGCAACCGTCCTAGCCCTTGGTAGAAAAGGGAGTCCGTGACGTAAAACCTGAACAATCTATAAGAAGAAAGAAAGAGAACCCTGATCAGCCACCCATTGCTATACTACTCCTGAAGGCCTTTTGATCTTAAATTGGACTAGTCAAGACAGCTCGTTCTTAAACTTTCCTTCAGTTACGTTTCTTTTCCTTTGCCTACATCTACAGTAAACATTCTTGCATATTCCTTACATATCTCTTTATTATTCATTTACATCTGACAAGTCAAAATAATTTCCATCTGTTTCGTTTTGCTTTTTTTCTCATCATTAGTCCGTCTTCCGTCTTCATTGACCGTGTCTCTTTACTGTTTATCAGTCTCTTATTTCGGCCTTGTCCTTAAGCTTCTATTTGTAGGATTTTTTTTTTGCAGGTCTCGGAGTCACCCTATTATAAAAAATATAAGAAATATGAAGAGTATTCCAATAAAAAATTGCAAGGAGCAAAAATTCCAATAAACACTTGTAAGAATAAGAAAAAATAAAAAATAACAATAAATAGGAAGAAGCATAACAAAAGAATTTCATCAAATAACAGCAAAGATAAGAGAAAGTAACACTAATAAAAAGATTTTCAACAAAAAACCGAAATCCAATATATATGTTAGAAAGAGAGGAATTAAAAATCCAAATAATGACTTAAAGAAGAAGACGAAGGTAACAATAAGAGATCCAATAAATACTTATGAGAAGGAAAAAGAAGAAGAAAAATAAACAATACGAAATCCAATAAATACTTATGAGTAAGAAAAAGAAGAAGAAGAATGCCAATAAATGATTGACTTCCGCCGTTGAAATTCATTCTTGGGAAGTTTAGGTTTCTCATTCTACCTGAGAGAGAAGTCAAGAGGTCCAAAAGAAGATTCAGTGAGAGAGAAACTCAATTTCAGAATCACCATTCACAAAGGAGAAGAGGAAGGAGAAAGAGGAGGAGGAGGAGGAGGAGGAGGAGGAGGAGGAGAAGAAGAAGAAGAAGAAGAAGAAGAAGAAGAAGAAGAAGAAGAAGAAGAAGAAGAAGAAGAAGAAGAAGATTCACTGGACATTTCACAAAACTGAAACAGGAGAAAAGTTTTTTAATTTCTAGAGATTTGAATAAAAAAAAATAATATAAATATTGACTTGAAAGAAAAGATTCATTGAGAAGGAAATACAATTTAAGGATCACCTTTCACAAGACGAAGAAGAAGAAGAAGAAGAAGAAGAAGAAGAAGAAGAAGAAGAAGAAGAAGAAGTTAGTTCCCATTCGCGTGGGGTGGATACAGACAAGTTGAATCCGGAGAATTAAGACTGGATGCCCTTTGTAACGTTCCGTGGTGGAATCGAACTTACGGTAGTCATTCTGCGACTCACGCACTCTACCCGTGAGTGACGGTAGTCCCCTGTAGAGAGAATGAAGTAAACATGAGTTCTGTATCTCTACCTCCAACACTCTTCTTCCTCCTCCTTCTTCCTCTTCTTTTATTTCTTCGTGTCCCCTCCTCTTCCTTAAACACACTTCTTCCCCCTCCCTTTCCTCTTCACCTCTTCCTCTTCTTCTCTTACTGCGTGCTGCCTTCTGTTAATTTTCCTTCCCTTCTTAAACCACTTTTCTTCCCCCTCCTCTACTCCTCCACCACCTCTTCCTTTTATATCTATCTTCCTATTAGTCCTCCAAACCAATTTCCCATCCGTCCCTCTTCATCAGCTACTTCTAATTATTCTCCTCTTATCCTTTTGCACACTTCTTCCCCTTCATCATCTTTTTAATTTTTCTCCTCCTACCCCTCTTCCTATTCCTTCGCCCTTTCTAATGCTCTTCCTCCAAGTCCGTCACACTTCTTCACCCTCCACTTCCTCTTCTTCTCTTTATTGCATCTAATTATTCTCCTCTTCGTTCTCCTTTGCAAAGTTCTACCTTCTCCTCGCCCACCTGAACCCGAACTCTGCTTGTTCTTCTTCGTCACCTCCTACTCCTCCTCATTATTCTCCATACTGCTCCCGCCTACTCCTCCTCCTCCTCCTCCTCCACCTCCTCCTCCTTCCCCTCCTCCTCCCTGTCCTCCTCCTGGTCTACATTTTCTTTTTTTTATTTATTTACTGGCAATCACTCAAGAATTCTCCCCCACTGGAGCATGATACCCTGACCCAGAAACGGTAATTTACCATCCTATGTACGACAGTACGAGAGCAGGTACATCAAAACAATTTTGAGAACGCGAGAACAAGTTTAAGAAAAATGCGAAGACCTAAACACTAAAGAAATTATAAAATTATAAAATAGATTATATACATTAATTTAAAGGAGCTCAACTTGGACACGCACACATGCACACACACAAACACACACACACACACACACACATATGTATATATATATATATATATATATATATATATATATATATATATATATATATATATATATATATATATACATATATATATATATATATATATATATATATATATATATATATATATATATATATATATATATATAGTCGCCGTGGCTCAGTCGGTAGCGTCTCCGACTCTGAGGCGTCAGGTCGAGGGTTCGCGCCCCGCCACGGTCTGAGGTTAGCAAAGGCATGCACTCAGCGTAAGGATTACATCTGCCAAAACAAGTCCTTCGCAAGAAGGCAACCGTCCTAGCCCTTGGTTGATAAGGGAGTCCGTGACGTAAAACCGGAACATATATATATATATATATATATATATATATATATATATATATATATATATATATATATATATATATATATATATATATGCACACACACACACACACTGGGATCCCCACAGTTTGCAAATGAGGTTCTGAATTTTGCTATATTATGAGATTTGGATAGTTTAGGTTAGATCAGTAAAACTGGCTAAACCGCATCTAGCGATGGCTTGAATTTTGTTTTTTTCCTATCTTTTCGTAATTACATTACCGCATTTTTACTGAAAGAAAATGTAACATTTTAGAGAAACCATAACTCAAAGCACCCAGAAAATTTTGCTAGAGAGAGAGAGAGAGAGAGAGAGAGAGAGAGAGAGAGAGAGAGAGAGAGAGAGAAGAGAGAGAGAGAGAGAGAGAGAGAGAGAGAGAGAGAGAGAGAGAGAGAGAGAGAGAGAGAGAGAGAGAGAGAGAGCTTTTAAAAAGCAACCATAACTCGCAATTAATAAAATATATTTGACACAAGACGTGGTAGGGTTAACCATATAAACATACACACTCACACACACACACACACACACACACACACACACACACACACACACACACACACACACACACACACACACACACACACACAAAAGAAAAAAAACATGTGCTATCTCGTTTAGAACCTGTTCAGTGTGAGGAAATATCTGTCGCATTAAGGAAAAATTAATGAATGTTTCCAATGTAAATAAAGTTGAGAAATATGAAGAATTTTAACGTACCCCAAATCCTGTCACATAATTATGATATATTTATTTATTTGCTTCTTTGCTTGTTTATCTGCTAGTCTACATATTTATTTGGTTAACTATAAATACATTTACATATTAATTTATCTATTAGTAACAGTTTCATTCCTATTGTAGTCGCCGTCGCTCAAGAGGTAGCGTCCGCGACTCTGAGGCGTCAGGTCGAGGGTTCGCCGCCCCGCCACGGTCTGACGTTAGCAATGGCATGCACTCAGGGTAACAATTACATCTGCCAAAAACAAGTCCTTCGCAAGAAGGCAACCGTCTTAGCCCTTGGTAGAAAAGGGAGTCCGTGACGTAAAACCGGAACAGCTATTTTCCTACTATTTCCTAAGTTATGATATTGTTGTTCCGGTTTTACGTCACGGACTCCCTTTTCTACCAAGGGCTAGGACGGTTGCCTTCTTACGAAGGACTTGTTTTGGCAGATGTAATCGTTACACTGAGTGCATGCCCTTGCTATCATCAGACCGTGACGGGGCGCGAACCCTCGACCTGACGCCTCAGAGTCGCGGACGCTACTGCTTAAGCTACGGCGACTTCCTAAGTTATGATATTGTATTTAACTTTATTTACTGATTGTTTCATCTATTCATTTATTTACAAATTTATGAATATATTTTGCTTAAGAATTTGCAAAATTTAACTTAATTTCTTTTTTTATCCAGTTACATATTTTTCTATATAGCGTCCGCTACTCTGAGGCGTCAGGACGAGGGTTCGCGCCCCGCCACGGTCTGACGTTAGTAAGGGCATGCACTCAAGGTAACGATTACATCTGCCAAACAAGTCTTTCGCAAGAAGGCAATCGTCCTAGCCCTTGGTAGAAAAGGGAGTCCGTGACGTAAAAAAAAGCATATATTTTTCTACATAGCGTCCCGCGACTCTGAGGCATCAGGTCGAGGGTTCGTGCCCCGCCATGGTCTGAGGCTAGCAAGGGCATGCACACAGGGTAACGATTACATCTGCCAAAACAATCTTTCTCAAAAAGACAACCGTCCTAGCCCTTGGTAGAAAAAGGAGTCCGTGACGTAAGAAAAAACATATTTTTCTATATGGAAAGTGATTTATTTTCTTGATGACTTATTATTATCTAGCTTACAAATATTTTCATTTATTTAATTTTAGAGTTTTGGTCTGGAGTGTGTGCACATCTCTGAGTGAAAAAAAATTCAATCTCTCTCTCTCTCTCTCTCTCTCTCTCTCTCTCTCTCTCTCTCTCTCTCTCTCTCTCTAGCGCGCGCGCAAACACACACACACAAAGAGTTTAGTGGCTTTTAAGTGCGTGGCAGTTTTTAGAGAGTGAGTATTGAGTCAAATCTCTCTCTCTCTCTCTCTCTCTCTCTCTCTCTCTCTCTCTCTCTCTCTCTCTCTCTCTCTCTCTTAAAAGGTAATTGCCAGAAAATCACAGGTGTAATGGTTCCCATAATATCCTTGTTACGTAAACAGAGAGAGAGAGAGAGAGAGAGAGAGAGAGAGAGAGAGAGAGAGAGAGAGAGAGAGAGAGAGAGAGAGAGAGAGAGAGAGAGGGATATATATATATATATATATATATATATATATATATATATATATATATATATATATATATATATATATATATATATATATATATATATATATATATATATATATATATATATATATATATATATATATATATATATAATATATATATATATATATATATATATATATATATATATATATATATATATATATATATATATATATATAATATATATATATATATATATATATATATATATATATATATATATATATATATATATATATATATATATATATATATATATATATATATATATATATATATATATATATATATATATATGCATATATATATATATATATATATATATATATATATATATATATATATATATATATATATATATATATATATATATATATATATATATATATATAGAGAGAGAGAGAGAGAGAGAGAGAGAGACCATATAAGTATTATTAGAAGGTAATGGATCTAAGATCCCCTCAAATTATATACACACAAACACACCCAGATACGCACTTGCACGCACACACGCACAAACTCGAGCAAATATATACTTACTTATAATAATTACAATAAAATAATAATAATAATAATAATAATAATAATAATAATAATAATAATAATAATAATAAATAATAATAATAATAATAATAATAAAAATAATAATAATAAAAATACTAATAATAATTATAATAATAATAATAACAATAAATATAAATATATCAATAGTCGAAACATAACAAGCTTAAAAGAAAACTGGCTTATCAGTTATTGCTTCTAATTATCCTTAATTGACATCATGGTTATCCCCAAGCAATTAAGATAATGGAGTGGAAACAAGCACACAGAAGCAAAGGATATTGCCATTTTTCAAGAGTGACTCTCTGAGGAATTGAAAATATCCGTTTTTTTTTCTTCTTTTTACTTTGCATTATGTCTGTCGTATAATTATTAGAAGTATTTTCTTAATTATTATTTTGTATTTTAAGTCCTCAGTTTAATTACTTCTTCAGTTTGCACGTTCTTT
>JAXCGZ010021025.1:80000-85000 GCA_037179515.1 Halocaridina rubra | reverse complement strand
TTTTTTTTATGAGTGTGACACCGGGACAGGCAAAACTGTCCCCATCAATTAAGGTTCGGGAACGATAAAATGCCAAGTTGAAGGAAAAGAAAAGGTTAAGTACAAGGCAGCGATGAAGTAATGTCACACAAAGGAAAATGACAGCAGAAAAAACAGTCAAATTGCATTGGACCCAGAGATATGGAGGACTATGCCCTGAGATGACTATAGATCTGCTTCTTGTAGGATGAAAGTTCATAAGAATTATTAAAGATAGAAGAAGGGAGAGAATTCCAGGATCTGGAGGTAGATGGGAAGAAACAGTCGATGCACTGACCAATTCGTGAGCTACTAATCTCCACACAATACCTGTGAGATGAGGTCGCTTGGAGAGTGTTATGCAGCCTCGGCAGTGGGGTAGGGATGGAACTCGCCAACTCATTAGAGCAGCGATGGAAGCAATAGCAAAAGAAAAGCGAAAGGAAAAATACTTTACTGCTAGGAGAGAGAGAGAATCAAGATTAGAAGTAAGAGAAACATCATTAATGAGTCTGACTGCCTTAGATTCAACCCTATCAAGAAGATAAGTATAGGAAGAAGCATCCCATATGTGTGAGCAGTATTCTAAGCAGGGAGTGATAAGAAATTTGTAAATTTTAAGAAAAGTAATGATGAAAACTAGGCAAAATCTCCAATTTACTGAATGAAGATTTAGAAATTTGGATTATGTGATTCCTCCAAGACAAGTTAGAGGCTATATGGATTCTTAATATGTTGATAGTGTTAAGAGGGTAAATTTCATTAGTTTCGAAGACAATAGGGTTATCAGGAGGAGAAGAAGATAAAGAGATAGCCAGAAACTGTGTCTTGGAGGCATTGAATTTAACTAAATTTTGAGTAGTGCCCCACTCAGATACTCTCTGCAATTTGGAGTTAAGAGTTAAAGAAAGAGTAATACTAGATTGATTACGAGTAACAGATGAAGGCTGTGAAGAAAAGGCAGAGGAAAAATGAAGGGTAGAATCATCAGCAAAGGCATGAAAAAGAGAGGAAGATGGGAATTTAAGAAGCTCAATGATGAAGAGATAGAACAGAGTAGGTGAAAGAACAGAGCACTGTGGAATACCTCTGGTAACAGAAAAAGGGAAAGATGTCGTGCCATTAACAACTACAGATATAAAACAGTCAGTAAGAAAACTGGAAATCAGAGAACAAAAAGAAGGGTTAAAGCCATAGGCAGGGAGTTTGGCCAACAGACCCTTCTGCCAGACTCTGTCAAGAGCCTTAGAGATATAAAGGGCGAAAACAAAGGATTCCCCACAGTTCCTCAGAGAAGAAAATCATACATGAGCAAGATAGAACAGGAGATCACGAGTGGATCTTGACTTGCAGAAGCCGTACTGGTGATCAGAGATAAGTGAGTTAGATTCAAGGCATTTCAAGAAGAGAGAATTGAGCAAAGTTTCGAGAAGTTTAGCAATTGAAGAGGTTAGGGCAATAGGTCGGTAATAAGAAGGAATATAGCAGTCACCCTTCTTATGAACAGGTTGAAGTAGAGCATGCTTCCAAGATGAAGGATAGATACTGGTTGAAAGAATGGGGTGAAAAAGATTGCAAAACAGGGGAGCCAGTTCATCTGCAAATGCCTTAAGGAACTTTGCTGGGATACCATCGGGACCAGATGCCACGTTCGTCTTTAGTGAGCAAAGAACCTTATGAACTTTGCGTGAAGAGAGGATAAGGGAGGGCATTGGGTTAGACAGGGGTAAAGACTGAGTAACAGGTGAGCTGGAATCGTTCATACAAGAGTCGGCAGAAAAATGAGAGCCAAGGAGAGTGACTTTGTCAGTGAGAAAGCAAGCTATAGAACCATCAGAACGAATGAGAGGGGGAAAGCTTGAGTTACAGAAGTTTTGGAGAGGTTTTTGGCTAAGGACCAGAAGCATTTGTCAGTGGGAGAGGAGTTAAGGTCATCAACTTCCCTTCTTATAAAGGAAGCCTTAGACCTTCAAATCTGAGCAGCATAGCGATTCCTAGCTAAAATAAAAGCAGAGCGAGTTAAATCGGAAGGAGAGGCTTGGTAAGATCAGTGAGCCTGATTCCTAGCCTGGATAGCCATGGAGCAGGCACTGTCAAACCAAGGGTTATGGGGAGAGAAAGTTTTTGTAGAAGAGGGGCTGTACGCCTCCATTCACGCGGTCATGATCACGGCAACCTTTAGAGCTACCTGATCAGGGTTGCGGGACGGAGAGTAGTAATCATCCCATGGGAAGTCAAAGAGAAAGTTACATAAATATTCACATTGGGTAATCGCTCAGAGTGCCAAAGGCGGGACTGAGTAGGAGTGATTGTTGGTGGGGGAGCAAAAATGGAAGAGACTGAGATTATAGAGTGGTCAGATTTACCAAGAGGGAAAAGCACAGAATAAGAGTAGTTTGAAGGGTTAGAAGTAAAATATAGGTCAAGAGTGCTTGCAGCATGTTTGTGACGATCAGGACAACGAGTAGGATGTTTGATAATTTGCTCCAGATCGTGAGTAATAGAGAAAGCAAGGATCTCGCTTCCTCCCACATCAGTGTAAGAAGAATGAAGCCATTCAATGTGTTGTACAATGAATTCTCCAATGTAAAGAACTTTGGCTTGTGGGTAGAAGATAGCAAGGACTCATGGCACGAGGACAGATACTCAAAGAAAGACAAAATCTCAGTGGAGTTTGAAGAACAGTAGCAGAAGCAAAGGAAGATAGTGGTAGTGGAGAGATAGACATTTAGTCAGAGAGCATCAAAGTCAGGAGATTCAAGGTCCATGAGCCTCGCAGTAGGAGTGTTAGTGTTGCAGTATGCACTGACCCCACCTTTGGAATGAAAATGAGTATACAGATTATAGTGAGAGATTTGAAGTGGGTCAGTGGAAGCATGTATACACAGCTGGGTTTCAGTTGGGAGGAGGAGGTTAGGGAGGAAAGTGCCCAAGCGCTGTTCCACAGACAAAAGATTAGAGTTCAGCCAACAAATGTTAGAATAGTGAAGAGTGAATGAAGCAGATCTATTTGGAGGTGCAAGGTTAAAAGCAGAGCCAATACTACCACCAGGCGTGTCTGTCCTCAAGACAATAGTGGAGTTGTATACTGTGAATGGTTTTTCCATTTTTTCCTACTTTTTTTCTGAGAGTCAACTTTTCCAGATTAATGGTATTTTTCTTAATTGTCTTGACAATCATGTATAACTTTCATAGTCAGTGATATAAAACACTGACTAAGAACATGTCTACGGGACAGTTATTAGTTTAAAGCAGCATCAGGTGAAAAGGATTGCTGTTCATACAAGGGAAAGTTCATTTTTTAACATTACCTTTTAAAAAATACAGGGGTGTCTAAATGTGCGTGGTTGTCGTACGATAGAGATAAAAAGATGTGAGATTGTATATATGTTTGGTAGGAGGAGGACGGATGTATTATATCATTGTGTGAGACGAAGATGAAAGGAAAAGGAGAAGTGACATTTGGTGATGTGACAGGTAGGGTGTCTGGGGTTGAAAGGGGGAGAGCGAGAGAAGGTGTGGCATTATTGCTGAGTGAATGGATGGTAAATAAGGCAGTGGAATGAAAAAATGCTTCATCTAGGCTGATGTGGGTGAGGGGTAGGATAGGTAGGGAATGTTGAGTTTGGTTAGTGCGTATGGGCCAGGATATGAGAGAAGTGAGGAAGAGTGGGATGAATTCTGGAATAAGTTAACTAGGTGTGTGGATGGTCTGAGTAGAAGGAACTATTTACTTGTGTTGGGTAACTTGAATGCCAGAGTGGGTGATGAAGAGGTAGAAGGTGCTTTAGTAGAGTATGAGGTACCAGGTGGGAATGGAAGTGGTGAGATACTGTTAGATATGTGTGTGGAGCAAGATTTGGTAATAGGTAAAAGTTTTTTCAAGAAGTTAATAAATAAATATACATGGATGAGAGTGGCAAATATAGGAGTGTAAGAAAGAGCATTGATAGATTATG
This sequence comes from Halocaridina rubra, assembly GCA_037179515.1. Taxonomy (NCBI): domain Eukaryota; kingdom Metazoa; phylum Arthropoda; class Malacostraca; order Decapoda; family Atyidae; genus Halocaridina; species Halocaridina rubra. The sequence goes on along the minus strand of JAXCGZ010021025.1, from coordinate 81,023 downwards.
TTTTGGTAAGAAAGAGCATGACTGGTAGAGTGAAAGATGTGCATGCATTTAGGGGTGTGGCTGTTGGAATATCTGATCATTTTTTGGTTGAAGCAAAAGTAGTTGTAGCAAAAGAGTGGGGTAATAGAGTGGGGGGATATAGAAGGGAAATGGTGAAGGTGGAAGAGTTGAAAAAGCCAGAGAAGCGACACGAATATCAGGACAGGTTGAACGTAGAATATGACAGGGTGAAAGAAAGAGAAGTTGGTTAGTTAGAGGAGGAATGCGTGTTGATGAAAGAATGTAAAGTGGGACATGCAAGTGATGTGTGTGGAAAGAGATTTGTCGGAGGTGGCATTAGGAGGGGCAGCGAGTGGTGGAATGAAGGGGTGAAAATTAAGGTAGAAGAAAAAATAGGGCTTTTGAGGAATGGCTGCAGTGTAACAGTAGGGAGAAGTATGAAAGATATAGGGAGAAAAATGTGGAAACCAAGCAGAATGTAGAGGAAGAGAAGAGGTTAGCAAATGTTAGATTGGGACAAGATTTTAGTTGGTCATATGAGGAGAATAAAGAGAAGTTTTGGAAAGAAGTGAAGAGAGTAAGGAAGGGTGGATCGAGGATGGAAGAGGCAGTGAAAGATGTGAATGGACAGATGTTAAGAGGGAACAATGCAAGGAAAAGATGGGCTGAATATTTTAGGTGGTTGCTGAATGTTGAGTAAGATAGAGAGGCAGCTACAGTGGCAGAGGGAGGTGTTCAAGTGCAGGTAATGGGATATGAAAATAAGAGAGATATTACAAGAGAGGAGTTGAAAATAGCATTGTATGAACTAAAAGATGGTAAAGCACCTGGAATGGATGGTGTGAGTGCGATGTTGAAAGAATGGTGTATGACTGCATTGGAATGGTTAGTGAGAGTGTTTAATATATGCTTTATGTTGTCCATGGTGCCAGTGGAATGGGTGATTGCTTATATAGTGCCCCTATACAAAGGTAAGGGAGATTTTTATGAATTCAGTAATTTTAGGAGTATAAATTTGTTGAG
>JAXCGZ010021025.1:60000-75000 GCA_037179515.1 Halocaridina rubra | reverse complement strand
GCGACCTTGTTTTCCGCCCACAGCCACCCAATTTTATTGAGAGCTGGTGTGATGTGGTCATATTTTCTTATTCCTCCCAGGGCAACTCGAGCTGCAAAATTAATAAGCTTCTGTATTCTGTTTATCTGAGTCTTAGTGGTAGCTCCCCAAACAGTTGTGCAGTAATTAATGTGACTTAGGGCTAGAGACTCAACAACAGTTATTCGAGTGGTAGTCTCAAAATTGTCTTTTATATGTGATAACTACATTAATGTTCCTCTAACGTTTTTGCATACTTTATCTATGTGGGAATCAAACATGTGGTTATCAAAGTGAATTCTTAGGTATTTGACTATTTTGCTAGGTGTGATAATATTGTCGCATAATCAATTGTTGTGTTTTCTGGAATTTGTGCTATGTGGAACCTTGAACCAATAAACATGCATTGTGTTTTTCTTTCGTTAATTAACAGCCCAATTTCTAGAAAATAGGTTTTAATTTTTGACAGAGTGTTTTCTGCTCTTAAAGTTAGCTCTGGGAGATTATTAATATCACCACTAAGGAGTAGTTGAGTGTCATCTGCAAATTTGTATGACTAGACAGTCAGAAATGAAAGAAGATAGATCATTTATGTAAATGGAGAAGAGGATAGGACCAAGTACTGATCCCTGTGGAACACCAAATGATAAATTTTTTGGTACAGAGATAATGTTGTTAAGACGTATAGACTGTTTACGATTAGATAGATACTTGCTAAACCAGCTCGGATCAATATTTAAGTTAGTACATTTCCTTAAAAGAATTTCATGGTCTACACTGTCGAATGGTTTTGATAATTCCAATAATACAAGCAGAGATATTTTGTTCAAATCTATATTATTATAGATACTATTCGTAACTTTGAGCAGTGCAGTTTCCGTCAAGAATTTCGGTCTAAAACCATGTTGGCTAATAGATAATAGTCTACTTGACTCTAAATATGACATAAGTTGGCATGCAACAATTTTTTCTAATATTTTAGAGAAAATGGGTATCAGGGAAATGGGATGATAGTTTGTCACATCTTCTCTGTACCCCTTTTTATGCAGAGGTATTACATGTGATATTTTCCAAGAGTCAGGAAACTTTTTAATAACCATGGAAGTGTTCATAATAGTTAGAATATAAGATGCAATCATGGGTAGAGCATCTTTGATGAATTGAAATGGTATACCATCTGAACCATAAGAGCCAGAGTTTCTTAGGCTCTTTATGGTAAGAATTAGGGTAGCACAATAGATAGGATTTATCTTGAAGTACTCTCTTGTGTTTACATTGGAAGAATTGTCATTTATGCAATTACTCATATTCACTGAGTTTATGTTTTCTTGAATTTTTTCATATGTATTTTTGTCAACATTAGCAAAATAGTTATTAAAGTTTTCCACTTTGTCTTTCAACTCTGTAATATTTTCATAACTTTCTGAGGTAGTCTTTTCATTTGGTATCATGCTTCTTATCACTCTCCATGTTGCTGCTGTATCATGTCTAGAGTCATTAAATTGTTTTTTGTAAAAGTCTTTTTTACTTACATTGATGAGAGATCTGACACGTTTCTTTTCTGTTTTATAACGTTCTCGGAGAGTCATATCGCATCTATTAATCTTTAGCTATTTTTGTATTTGATTTCTGAATTGCATTGCCTCTTTGATGTCATTAATTTCCAGGGGGCTGAGGGATGAGTTATTTTTCTTGTTACAATGGGTGCACAACTATCTAAGCATTCGAGGAACCCTTTTGTTAGAATCTCAACCTGCATATCGACGTTATCTGTGTATTTAAGTCTGTTAAGTACATTTGTGTTGTTGATTAATGTTTCACAAAAGATATCAGAGGATAATTTTTAGACACCGGAATGTCTTGAAGAGAGGCTTCCTTTTGGACTTGTTTATGTTTAGCATAGCAATGTTCAGCTCGTGGTCTGCAATTGGGCAGGGAACTACGTCCCAATAGGGTATACTTTCCACTTTATTTATTAATATCAGATCTATTAGAGTCCTAGAATTAGGGGTTATGCGGGTCGGTTCTGTCACTATTTGTGTTAACTTCACAGTGTTGATCACCCTTTTCATTTTGTTATCTGCTGAGAGCAAGTATTTATTAAAGTCACCAAGTATGTATATGGGTTATGGCACACACAGATATTTCTGAATATTTCTAGCAAATGACTGAATGAACTGGTAGGTGCTTCAGGGTGATGGTAAACACACCCTACAATGAAAGATGGAAGTTTCTGATACTGCACAGTAATCCATAAATCTTCAAGCTGTTCAGTTTTTTCTAGACCTGTGGTTATTTCTGATGCACTAAGATAATTTCTAACATAAATACAGACCTCACCCTCTCGGCTATGGTCATTGAGAAATATTTTAAACTCTGGGATATTCACATACTTATTTTCAGTTGTAGGAGTGAGCAAAGTTTCACTTACACAGAGGATGTCTATGTTGTAGTCTTTTGTTAGCATTATTATTTCCTCAAAATGAGCGAGAAGGGACTGAACATTCACATGTACTAATGTTACATTCTTACCATGTTTCATCAGGGTTGTATAAATTGTCATAGTTGTAGTTTGTTCTTGGAGTCGTCCATGATGTGTTTCAACTGGGTGATTCTGCTGGGAATTCATCATTATAGTGTGTTATGTGGTTAGCCCATGGATCGTGGTGTGTGTACCTACCGTTGGATGGGTAACGCTGATTTGAGTACGTGCCATGGTATGACCAGGCCTTCCCAAAGTTTGAATGCCTAGGTGAGTGTCTAGGGTTGTAAGAGCCATCTCTCCAGTAGAAGTCTCTTGTGCGTGGACAGTGATAAGAGAAGCTTGTATTGTGTCTCTTTCTGTAGTCTCGCAGATGTGGGATCGTTTCATAAGCTCTTTGTGGTTTATTTTGGCATGACTGTAGTTTGGGATATTTTGTAGATAACCCAGGTTGTGTCCATAGTTTGCCCCCGCAAAATGGCTGGACAATTGTGCCTGTAGGCCATTGATTCAGTTTGTAAGGCACATATTCAAATCCTTTCGATATCGTTATTGCGAAGGAGACCCAATTTGGTTTGCGAGAAAGCTCTTTAATCAAGACTTCCTCAGAGGGAATGCCTTGATTTGTCAATATATTACGTATCTCACTCTTAAAGGGGTTGCCAGGAATGCAAATATATATTTGACCTGTAATCCTTGCATTTGCATTATTGGGTAACTGAGGCTGTTGCTTTGGGGGAGAGGACTTCGATGGAATGTTTAGATTAGAGACTGCTTCTATTTTGTCTTTTCTGTTTTCTTCACTGTTTTGCAGCCTATTGCTGGAAGGTGTAATTTGGTTGACCTGGTTAGTGACAGTTGCTGTGTTGTTAGGAGTAGTGAAGATGGGCTCCATATCTTCTTCGCTGTTTTGCAACCCTTTACCAGGTTGGTTATTTGTGCTGGGAAGAATCTTGTTCTGGTTAGTGCCAGTTGTTGTGTTGTTAGGAGTAGTGGGGAAGGGTGCTGTTGTTTCTTCACTATTTTGAAACCTGTTATTGAATTAGTTATTTATACCAGATGGTGTATTCAGGTTGTCTTGTTGACTATCATTTTTATCTGGATCTACCTCTTCTTCACTACCACTGTTATATTCGTCTTTCAATGCACTGAAGGAATTGTGAGTAGAGACAGGAAACATAGTTTGCAAAACCTGAGGGTTGTTGATAGAAGGGACCTCATCGTTGTTAGGTGACAGCACTGAACTGAGAGGTGTAGATGTTTCTAATAGCGGTTTCAACTTAGAATTATCTCTTTTAAGTATGACAGTGTCTGATTCTAGCAAACCCACCTTGTGTTGTAAGGCTTTCACCTCTTCAGCATCTGCTTCCAAAATTCTCACCTTATCTGCAAGACTTTCAATCATTTGATGTAGGTCTCCTAGGTCGGGTGTTTTTCAGACTCTATGGATTTTACAACCAAAGTTTGGGATTAAAAGAGATTGTCAAGTTCACCATTCATTGAGATATTCAGGACACTTGCGCTAAAAGTGATTATATTTGTAATTATATTTTTCTTGCTTGCTTTTTATGATGCGTTTATCACTGTGTTATGGAAAGAGTTCCACTACCTTTGAAGGCAATAGTTGACTTGTTTTGAACTGAGTGTCTTTTCTGATTTTTCCCAATTCCCTTCTGATGTCCTCACGGGAATATACGAATATTCTGTCCAGAGATGATATAAACACTTCGGGAAAAGAATCAATATTTACCCACGGAAGGTCATAAAGGTCAACTTTTACCGATGAGGACATTTTGGTGTGAATGGGAGGAGAACTGCGGTATGAGGGGAACTGCAGGTTCACCTAAGAAAGGTCGTTTTTTGGTCTGTCGCAAGAGGTTGTGGTTGAAATCTGTAACACTGGGAGAGACCCTCTCAATGGTTTTTTATGTTATAAAATTATAATGAATTTTCTTTGTATCCTTTTAACACTAAAGTTGTAATAATCACTCTGACTTAAATTTGAATATTTATATTTCAGTATGCTTTCGTTAATTTTGTAATCGTGAATTTAAATTCTGTCACTTGATAAATGCAATATTATCGGGAGCTCAATGCATACACGTCCTTCCCCATAGACACATAGAGCAAGAAAAAAAAAGGCCTGGGCACGAGAAAACACCAAGATGAAGGAAAAGAAATAAGTTAAGGACAAGGAAGAGATGAGGTACTGTCATGCAAAGGAAAACGACAGACAGAAAAAAACAGTCAAAGTACAGAAGACCCAGAGATATGGAGGACTAGGCCTTAAGATGACTATAGATCTGCTTTTTGAAGGATGAAAATTCATAATATTTTGGAAAGACAGAAGGAGGAAGAGAGTTCAAGAGTCTGGAGGTAGATGGAAAGAAGCAGTTGCTGCACCAACCAATTCGCGAGCTACAAATCTCCACACAGTACCTGTGAGATGAGGCCACTTGGCGAGTGCTACGCTGCCTAGGCAGTGGGGGAGGAATGCATCTCGACAACTCACCTGAGCAGCGATGGAAGTAGTAGCGATAGAAAAGAGAAAGGGAAGATACCTTATGGCGATGAGAAAGAGAATCCAAATTAGAAGTAAGAGAAAGATCATTAATGAGTCTGACTGTCTTTGATTCAACTATATCAGGGAAATAAGTATAAGAAGAAGCACGCCAGATCTGTGAGCAGTATTCTAACCAGGGACGGATAAGAACTTTATAAATTTTAAGTAACTGTAAAGAGGAAAAAACAAGTTTCTTTTCTACCACTGCAGAAAAGACTTTTTCATTCCACTGTTCACTACCCTTGTCTTTGCTTTCACCATTATATCTCAGCCCACACATAGGTTTAGTGCACTTCAAAGATTCCTCCTTAAGACACTTCTTTTTTTCTTCTTCCACTCTCTCCTCAACTGTCTGATTTGCTACATTCGACACATTCATCACATTTTCCTGATGCTAACTCTCTTTCTATTTCTAAATATATATATATATATATATATATATATATATATATATATATATATATATATATATATATATATATATATATATATATATATATATATATATATATATATATATATATATATATATATATATATATATATAAACACATTAGCATATGAGAAAGCGTGAATCATCTTTTATCCCTGACCGGGACTCGGTCCTGAGGCACAAAATTACATTGCAAAGGCACTACAAACTACACGACAGAAAGTAAAACAAAGCAGCCAACCTTAAAGCTATCTGCTTTGCTGGGAATGAATGCAATCTTTCTTAATGCCTTTTTGTTCACATTGGAATGTGAATTAGGAGGATAATAATGATATTGAGGAAACTATTCAATAGTGTTAGAAAACTAAAACAAAATTTTAGAAATATTTCCGGAACTAATTTGTTTCTTCTGTGCTGAAATTTTTCTTTTTATAATTGAGAAATTCTTTGCACCCATAAATTAGCCTAGATTGTTTGTGGACTTAATTTTAAGCATGAACAGGGCTAAATCATAATCTACTACCAAATATTATATTTACTTGTTATACTAGGCAAGCGACGACATAGTAGTACTCCAAAATTGCCCATTCCCGTAAATAACTCAGTGTGATGAGAAGTATTTAAGGAAAATGTAATAAACTTTGGCAAAAACCTTCAATGATGCATTTTTTTTCACCCAAACATATTTTTCCTCTCATTTACACTTTAGTTTCCTAAATAGTTGGCTTACTGGCATCTATGCAATAAAGAGAGCTCTTGGGAATTACCAGGAGATAGTAATGCTTAAAAATATTGAAACATTTTTGAAATTAAAATGATTTAAATGACAAATACAGATGATGAGCATCGAAATCTTCTACAATTTATCATCAATTTCATAATAAATCACAATTAGATATGAGAAAAGGTGTGATATATTTTTAAAGATAACGAAATTATGTCTTAAAAATCAAATGCAAATTCTATTTATTAGTTGTCCTTGTGATCATTAGATAGGTAAAACAGCTGAGTAAGGTTCCATTACATTGTATTCCTTTTAATTAATATTTTGAAACTCATCGGGGGGATAAGATGACGCCACAGAAAAGGTAAAGCTTAGCATGAGGGTCTGCCCCTCTCTTTTTATCTCTTACTTTATTTAATTTTCGTGTTTTTCCCTCCAATTTCCTTATATCTTTAATTTCCTCCCTTTTTTCCCCCTCATATCCTATCCCATCCTAAAAAAAAAATACAGTTACCTACAAAAATAACTAAAATATTATCGGATTTTATAACAGACAGAATATCAGTCATCAAAAGCAGCGAGTTTATTGGTCCACAATTTGAACTCAGGGCAGGAGTACCTCAGGGTTCGAATCTGAGCCCTTTACTCTATACCCTGTTTACCAGGGATATCCCAGAAGCAGAACCATTATGTGTACAATCAAAGTCAAACTTAGGAAGGTTGCAAGCCATTCAAAATAAAACCTTAGGAATAATACTCCCCGAGAGGCCATATATAGAAAGGATGGAGGAGATCCATAAAAGTCTGAAAGTGGAACCAATAAACTCATATATTTTCAAACTAGCCAAAAGGACTTGGGGTAAAATGGAGATCGAGGAAGAGTAGTAGACAGAGCATTAATGGATCATGTTGTAGTGCACAGGAGGGTGATTGGAAGAGTATTGAAGGTGAATGTACTGAGAGGAGCTACTTGTGGTATATCTGATCATTATGTAGTAGAAAGAAGAGTGAGCGTGGAATAAAAGTGGAGAAAGAGGAGAAGCAAGACAGGGAGATATGAGCAAAAAAATGAATTAATTGTATTAGAAAGAGAAAGACTGTGGTTTTAAGGCTAGTGTCAGTAATGTTGTGGAATGTAGTGAAAGAGAAACTGGAAGAGGGAGTGGAAGACAAAGGGGGCTGTTTCAAGAAGGAAGTTATGAAGTGTGCCGAGGCAAGTGTGCAGAAGGAGACTAACTGGTGGAAGCAAAACGAAAAGTAGTGATTGATGGAATGAACAGATGAGTGCAGTAATGTCTGAAATGAAGCTGCCTTCTCAGGTATTGTTGCTCTTATATAATGTAGAAGCGTATGCAATGCATTGTGCAAAGAGGAGGCTAGTGAAGCACGTATTGATAGAGGTAAAGAGAGAAGCAGATATAAGATGAGGCATATGCTTGTGTGAGAATTTTGAAAGTAATAAAAAGATGTTTTGGAAGGAATGTGAAAAGAGTGAAAAACTATGAGTGTGGTAGGTAGGAGAGGGTGAAAGGAGCTGATGGGCAATTGCTAGTAGATCAAATAAAGGTGAGAGAGAGAGAGAGAGAGAGAGAGAGAGAGAGAGAGAGAGAGAGAGAGAGAGAGAGAGAGAGAGAGAGAGAGAGAGAGAGAGAGAGAGAGAGAGAGAGAGAGAGAGCATGAGAGAGAGAGAGAGAGAGAGAGAGAGAGAGAGAGAGAGAGAGAGAGAGAGAGAGAGAGAGAGAGAGAGAGAGAGATGAACTTCATATTTCAAGAACCTGCAAAATGAGGGAATTGACTTAGAGGCAGGAGATATTTGCTGTGGGAAATGAATGGAGAATGCCAGGTGATGAGAATAGATAGAGAAATAACATAGAGGAAGTACACTTGGCAATGAGAGCAATGAAAGCAGGCAAAGCACCAGGAAAAATGGGTGTCATGTTAAATTCTTATCATAAAGTGGTGATATAGTAGGTTTTTGAATCTATGTTTCAGGAAAGGGGATTTCTAAGTTGAATGGAGGAGTGCATGTGTAGTTCCACTTTACAAACGGAATGAAGATATGTATGAGAGTAGTAGTTTTAGAGGAATTAGTTTGTTGAGTATAGTTGGTAATGTATATAGAAGAGTGCTAATATGAGAGCATTAGGAAAAGTACTGAGAGATTGATTGGGGAAGAACAGTGTGGGTTCATGAGAGGAAGAGGATGTGTGGATCAGATATTTGCAGTCAGACAGGTGTGTGAGAAAGTCTTGGAGAAAGGTAGGGAAACATTTTAGGCTTTTATGGACATAGAGAAAGCGTATGAGAGAGGTAGTGGAGTGTCTTGCGACTGAATGGAATAAGTTGAAGTTTGTTGAATGCAGTGATGAGTTTTTACATGAATAGTAGAGCATGCGTAAGAGTTTGAAATGGCAAGAGTGATTGGTTTGAGGTGAATGTAAGTGTTGAAATTGAATCAGCTGCTGTTTGCAGATAATACTGTACTGGTGTTTGATAACGAGAATGAATTGAATCATTTGGTGACTGAGTTTGTTAGTGTGTTTGGAAGAAGGAATTTGCAGGTGAATATTGATAAAAGTAAAGTCAAGAGATGCATGAGCAGTGTAAATGTTGGTAAACTGAATGTAGGAGTGAATGGAGATTTACTTAAAGAAGTTGAGTGTTTTAAGTATTTGGGGTTGCATGTATCAAGGAGTGGACGAGTGGATGTAGAGGTAAATCACAGAGCGAAGGAAGCAAGTCTATGATGGTTGAAATGTGTAATGAGAAATAAATATTTGGGAATAAATGCAAACAGAAGGATATATGAAAGTGTGATTATGCCGACAGCATTGTATGGAGCAGAGACTTGGAATGCAAGAGAGGATGAGAGGATCAAGTTGAATGTAATGGAGATGAGGTGTTTGAGAAGCATGATTGGTGTATCTAGAATAGATAGAGTAAGAAATAAGGATGTCAGGCAGAGAATGGGTGTTGAACCGAAGCTGTCGGGTAGATTAGATCAGAGATTGTTGAGTTGGTTTGGAAACATGGAAAGGATGAATGATGAATGAACTGTGGAGAGAGTGTGGAGAGCAGATGTGATTGGGGAAGAACAGTGCGAGTTCTGGAGAGAAAGAGGATGTGTGCTTGTGGTATGACAGGTGTGTGAGAGCGAGATGGATGGATGGCGTGAAAAGGGCTTTGGATCCAAGTGGAATGTCAGTGGAGCAGGGAAGAGTGTGTACAAGAGATAGGAATGAGTGGAGGAAGACTGTATAGATGACGCTGGCCAAAGGGCTTTCTTGCACCTGCTACTTCAGTGAACTGCAAGGGGAGTTTCCATTTGATGAAGTGGTGGGGGTAAACCAGCTGTGTCTGTCGGGCCTAATTGTAGAATATCCTTGCCTGCCTACCTAGTGGTTGACCCAAGCAGAGTGGAAGTGGGGAGACCTGGCAACCCTTTATCCCAAGGAGCTGAGAGGAGTTTTTGAAATATGTGTGGATCGTGGGGGAATGAGGCGTGTTTATATGTATATACTAAAATAAACAATAAGCAAGATTCACTGATAGAAATACACCCCTGTTATCTGTATTAAAAGCATTATTTCACTTCACTTGGTACAGTAGTAACACATACTCAGAATATTCCTTGAAAATATTTCCTTGTCTTGAGAGCGCTCACAATTTTAAAGCTTTTACACAGTATCTTATCAGATTGATTTTATTTGCATTTATGCCTCCAATATAATGCTATTTAATCCAGTTAGGGAATTGGAATCCAAAGTTTAGATACTACTTGAGAGATTATAGGCTCTTATATATCCTTCAGCATCACTGGCTTACATTTCACTGCTGAGGCGATGAGTTTAGGGTAGTCTAAATATTTTATCCTATAGCACATTATTTGTACACTTTTCATTTGGTAAAAGTGCTTATTATGGTCTTCTACAGCCACTGATATGCTCAATACCACTGTTTATTAATCACATTCTCGACATGACTCTATGAAATTTTCTCTTTCTCTTCACGGAACGAGACGACATGGTTCGTTTTGTGAGGCAAATCTTGCTTTAACCCATCAGGACATATCTTAATGATTCAAGAAAATTTTGTCATTTGGTCGTCTTGGATGAGTACAGACGGAATACCCGTAATCCAAGAGTGTTTGATATAGTTTTGTCATAACAAATACATGTATTAATGCATAGCAGCACTAGCGAATATATAATTTTTTGCATTATCTCAAGCGCTTCATGGTTGGAGATGCAGCTATGAAGATGCAACTATTATTTAGCATAAAATCTTCTATTGCTTTCTAGGTCAGTGCATTTAGAAAGCAGGAATATATATATATATATATATATATATATATATATATATATATATATATATATATATATATATATATATATATATATATATATATATATATATATATATATATATATATATATTATATATATATATATATATATATATATATATATATATATATATATATATATCTGCATCTCTTATTTCTGAAGATATATTATGTAGTCGATGGGAACACTTCTAATTTTAAAGCAGCTATTAATGCTTCCATGAATTTCTAATCTTTCGTCTGTGGAACAGCACTTGGGCTCTTTCCTCCCTAACCTCCTCCTCCTATCTGAAACCCAGTTGTCTATACATGCTTCCACTGACCCTTTCCAAATCTCCCACTATAATCTGTATACTCGTTTTTGTTCCAAAGGTGGGGTCTGTGCTTACTGCAACATTAACACTCCTACTGTGAGGCTCATGGACCTTGAATCTCCTGACTTTGATGTTCTCTGGCTAAATGTCTATCTCTTCACTACCACTATCATCCTTTGCTTCTGCTACTGTTCTCCAACTCCACCGAGTTTGTATCTTTCTTTGAATATCTCTCCTCGTGCCATGAGTCCTTGCTATTTTCTCACCCACATGCCGAAGTTCTCTACATTGGAGACTTCAATGTACACCACAGTGAGTGGCTTCATTCTTCTCACACTGATGTGGGAGGAAGCGAGGCTCTTGCTTTCTCTATTACTCATGATCTGGAGCAAATTATTAAACATCCTACTCGTGTTCCTGATCGTCACGAACAAGCTGCTAACATTCTTGACCTTTTTTTTATTTCTAACCCTTCACACTACTCTTATTCCGTGCTTTCCCCTCTTGGTAAATCTGACCACTCCATGATCTCTGTCTCTTCCATTTTCGCTCCCCTACCACCAATCCCTCCTACTCAACGCCGCCTTTGGCACTTCGAGCGAACTCAATATGAAAATTTGCGTAACTTTCTCTTTGACTTTCCATGGGATGACTACTGCTTTCGGTCCCGCAACCCTGATCGGGTAGCTGTAAAAGTTGTCGAGATCATGACCGCGGGAATGGAGGCGTACATCCCCTCTTCTACAAAAACTTTCTCTCCCCCTAAACCTTGGTTTGACCGTGCCTGCTCCATGGCTATCCAGGCTAGGAATCAGGCTCACTGATCTTACCAAGCCTCTCCTTCCGATTTAACTCGCTCTGCTTTTATTATAGCTAGGAATCGCTGTACAGCTCAGATTCGAAGGTCTAAGGCTTCCTTTATAAGAAGGAAAGTTGATGACCTTAACTCCTCTCCCACTGACAAATGCTTCTGGTCCTTAGCCAAAAACCTCTCCAAAAACTTCTGTAACTCAAGCTTTCCCCCTCTCATTCGTTCTGATGGCTCTATAGCTTGCTCTCCCACTGACAAAGCCACTCTCTTTGGCTCTCATTTTTCTGCTAACTCTTCTATCAATGATTCCAGCGCACCTGTTCCTCAGTCTTTTCCCCTCTCTAACCCTATGCCCTCCCTTATCCTTTCTTCACGCAAAGTTCATAAGGTTCTTCGCTCACTAAAGACAAACAAGGCATCTGGTCCCGATGGTATCCCTGCAAGGTTCCTTAAGGAGTTTGCAGATGAACTGGCTCCCGTGCTTTGCCGTCTTTTTTGCCTCATTCTGTCAACCAGTATCTATCCTTCATCTTGGAAGCATGCTCTAGTTCAACCTGTTCCTAAGAAGGGTGACCGCTCTATTCCTTCTAACTACTGACCTATTGCTCTAACCTCCTCTATTGCTAAAGTTTTCAAAACTTTACTCAATGCTCACTTCTTGAAACGCTTTGAATCTAACTCACTTATCTCCGATCACCAGTACAGCTTCCGCAAGGCAAGATCCACTGGTGATCTCCTGTCCTATCTTACTCATGTATGGTCATCTTCTCTGAGGAACTATGGGGACTGCTTTGTCGTCGCCCTTGATATCTCTAAAGCTTTTGACAGAGTCTGGCACAAGGCTTTGTTGGCCAAACTCCCTGCCTACGGCTTTACCCCTTCTTTCTGTTCTCTGATTTCCAGTTTTCTCACTGACCGTTCTATATCTGTAGTTGTTGATGGTGCGACATCTAGTCCTTTCTCTGTGTCCAGTGGTGTTCCACAGGGCTCTGTTCTTTCACCTACTCTCTTCCTTCTCTTCATCAATGATCTTCTACAGTCCCCATCTTCCTCTCTTCTTCATGCCTTTGCCGATGATTCTACCCTTCACTATTCCTCTGCCTTTTCTTCACAACCTTCATCTGTTACTCGTAGTCAATCTCGTATCACTCTTTCTTCTACTCTTAACTCCGATTTGCAGAGAGTATCTGAATGGGGCACTCAAAATTTAGTTAAATTCAATGCCTCCAAGACACAGTTTCTGGCTATCTCTTTATCTTCTTCTCCTCCTGATAACCCTATTGTCTTCGAAACTCATGAAATTTACCCTCTTAACTCTATCAATATATTAGGAATCCATATAGCCTCTAACTTGTCTTGGAGGAATCACATAATCCAAATTTCTAAATCTTCATCCAAAAAATTGGGGGTTTTGTTTCGTTTTCGTTATTACTTTTCCTCATTGCAGTTACTTAAAATTTACAAAGGTCTTATCCGCCCCTGCTTAGAATACTGCTCACACATCTGGGGTGCTTCTTCCTTTACTTATCTTCTTGATTGGGTTCAATCTAAGGCAGTCAGACTCATTAATGATCCTTCTCTTACTGCTAACCTGGAATCTCTCTCTCTTCGCAGTAAGGTATCTTCCCTTTCACTTTTCTATCGCTACTACTTCTATCGCTGCTCTGATGAGTTGGCGAGTTGCATCCCTCCTCCACTGCCGAGGCCGCGTAACACTCGCCAAGCGGCCTCATCTCACAGGTACTGTGTGGAGATTTGTAGCTCGCGGATTGGTCGGTGCAGCGACTGCTTTTTCCCATCTACCTCCAGACTCTGGAACTCTCTTCCTCCTTCTGTCTTTCCTAATTCTTATGACCTTTCATCCTTCAAAAAGCAGATCTATCGTCATCTCAGAGCCTAGTCCTCCATATCTCTGGGTCCTCATTACTTTGACTGTTTTTTCTGTCTGTCGTTTTCCTTTGTGTGACATTACCTCATCTCTGCCTTGCCCTTAACTTTTTCTTTTTCTTCGTCTTGGTATTTTCTCGTGCCTGGGCCTTTGTTGATGAGGGCAGTTTCTGCTTATCCCGATGTCACACTCTTAAAAAAAAAGAAAAAAAAATGACATCGCAATATATATATATATATATATATATATATATATATATATATATATATATATATATATATATATATATATAGAGAGAGAGAGAGAGAGAGAGAGAGAGAGAGAGAGAGAGAGAGAGAGAGAGAGAGAGAGAGAGAGAGAGAGAGAGAGAGAAGAGGAATAAAATGGGTAAATTTTATTTACCATCTGAGACTTTGTTGCTTCAGTGTGGTTTCGTGCACTGTTTTTTTTATTTTTTTTATTATGCAAGCTTACTTGGATTCGAGCTTTGAAATCATACCGTGAGGAACTTTCAATTGAAATTTTCTTCACACTGGTGTCGATTTGCAACGTCTTCACTACAGTTTGTGTGCGTGTGTGTGAGTTTGTGTATATGTGGTGTTTGTAAATTGAATGTACTATTTATCCCATAGAAATAGATATGAAAAAAACTTACAGGTAGTTTGTATTTCTAAATTTTCCCTTTGAAATTTTGAAGAATAGTTTAAACGGAAAAAGTATCCTATCCCATTTTTTTACTTGCATTATATTTAGCAGATAAAAGTTAATTCTCAAACAACCGCAGAGTAAAGTTTCCTGATGCTTATTATGCAGTCTTACCTTTCATTTGAATAAAGTCAGTTCATGCCCCTCCCCACAGTCTAAGCTTATAGTAAAATATATATCTACTATATTTATTTTTTATATCATATTTGATTAGAACATGTGATAAGCATAGTTCCTATTAGAGTAGAGTTCTTCTCTATCTTGTCTGTCATTGGGATTGTGGATTATGCATCTATCAAATCATGCTGCTCTTATTAACTCCTTCTCATTTATTTAATATGGCATTCTCTGAAAATAAGGCGCTCTTTTATAATAAAGTTGTCAGTAGAGTTCAAAGTGATATCATGGTATATAGATACAAAACTCACCTAATAAATTAATTCCAAAAGTCATGCCCTAGATTTCTTCGACGAATGATATTATCAACAACTGTTCTTCAAATACAACAAAATTTCTTGGGTTAAGTCTTAGATGAAATGCCAATGTCAAGTGACTAGGAAGAGGAGCGTCTCTTTTCTGACTATATAAACACATTTTAGAATTGCAACTCTCATCACATGCATTTAACCACTGCTACCCTTTGATTTCAAGAGAGGGTATTTGGACATAATTTGAAAGGCAATATTGGACAAAGACTGAGTTGTTCATAGTAATACA
>JAXCGZ010021025.1:50000-52500 GCA_037179515.1 Halocaridina rubra | reverse complement strand
GCCAATTTTTTAGTAAACTTTTTCAAGGGGAAATTTGAAAGTTCTATCTATCTACCTTGGTTGTTTCCCCCTTTAATTGGAGGGTAGCCGACATAAAAAAAAGGAAAATAATAAGGGGATTACTTTGCTCTATGGGCAATGACGAGGGAGCTAGCGACCATTCAGATGGCACTGATGGAGTGCCACAGCCCATCCACGAGGTTCTTCCACAACCTGTGTCGCTTCACAACTGCCAACTCCTCCTACTGCCCCTACCACGGGGCTATCTCTGTAAGATGCAGCCCCGTGGTAACAGCAGATGGCCATCAGAGCTGCATCACAATCGCTCGCCACCCATTTCTATTCCTAGCATGCTTGCTTGCTTCCCTCACATCCATCCTCCTATCATTCGGGGCTCTCCTTACTCCATCCATCCATCCAAACCTAGGCCTCCCTCTAGCATTTCTCCCATCAACTCTCGCATTCATCACCTTTTTCAGCAGTGTTTCATCACCCATCCTTTCTACATGGCCAAACCATCTCAGAACATTCATATCTACTCTGGCTGCAATTTCTCTCCTCACACCCGTTCTTGCTCTCACCACTTTATTCCTGACCCTATCCAACCGAGATACACCAATCATACTAATCAGGCACTTCATCTCAAACACATTTAGTTTCCGTCTCTCACTTACTTTCATACCCCAAAAATCTGATCCATACATCACAGTTGGCACAACCACTTTCTCATGCAAAACTTTCTGAACATTCATTTCCAAAGTTCTATTCTTCATCACTCCTTTCAACGCACCCAACACCTTACATCCTTCATTCACTCTGTGACACAAATCTGCTTCCACTCCACCATTTGCAGCTATGACCGAGCCTAAATACTTAAACTGATCAACTTCCTCAAGTGTCTCTCCATTCAACATAACATTCAATCCAGCACCATCCTCATTTCTTGTACACCTCATAAACTTACTCTTTCCCACATTCGTTCACCACCTCCTTCTCTCACACACCATTCCAAATTCTGACACTAACTGACACAGCATTTCCTATGAATCTGCAACCACCACAGTATCATCTGCAAACATGAAACTGATTCAGCTCCCACTCGTTACCATCCCCATCTACCATTCTCAAACCTCGACCACGCACTCGCTCATTCACTTCTCTTACAACTCCATCAATATACAAATTGAACAGCCATGGTGACATCACACATTCCTGTCTCAATCCCACACCCACTGGAAACTACTCACTCACTTCATTCCCTACCCTAACACAAGCTCTACTGCCCTCATACAAACTCTTCACTACATGCAACAATTTACCATTAATTCCATATAAGCTCAAAACATTCCACATTGCCTCTCTATCAACTCTATCATATGCTTTCTCCAGATCCAAAAATGCATAATACACATCCCTACACTTTGCTAAATATTTCTCACATAACTGCCTAACTATAAAAATCTGATATATACAACCTCTACCTCTCCTAAAACTACTCTGCACTTCAGCAATCACATTTTTGGTCTTATCCCTAATCCTATTAACCAGTATCCTACCATACACTTTTCCTACCACACTCAACAAACTTATACCCCTAACATTACTGCATTCATACACATCTCCCTTACCTTTGTACAGGGGCACTATACAAGCACTCATCCATTCCACCAGCACCATTGACAACATAGAGCATATATTAAACACTCTCACTAACCATTTCAATGCAGTCACACCCCCTTCTTTCAACATCTCTGCTCTCACACCATCCATTCCAGGTGCTTTACTTGCTTTCGCTTCAAACAATGCCCTTTTCACCTCCTCTCTTGTAATCTCTCTCTCATTTTCATTTTCCACTACTGCCACTTGAACACCCTCCACTGCCACTATAGCTGCCTTTCTATCTTCCTCAACATTCAGCAAGCACTCAAAATATTCTGCCCATCGTTTCCGTGCATCGGTCCCTCTTCACATCTGTCCATTCACATCTTTCACTGTTTTCTTCCATCCTCGATCCACCCTTCATTACTCTCTTCACTTCTTTCCAAAACTTCTTTTTATTCTCCTAATATGACCCACTAAAATCCTGTCCCCACCTAACATTTACCAACCTCTTCTCTTCCTCTACCTTCCGCTTAGTTTCCAAATTTTTCTCCCAATATCATTCATACTTCTCCTTACTTTTACACTGCAGCCATTCCTCAAAAACCCTCTTTTCTAACTTCCACCTTCATTTTCACACATTCATTCCCCCACTTGCTGCCCCTCCTTATGCCACCTCCAACAAACCTCTTTCCACACACATCACTTGCATGTCCCGTAAAACCTTCTTTCATCAACCCCCATTCCTCCTTTAACTCCCCAACTTCTCTTTCTTTCACCCTGTCATATGCCATTTTCAACCTGTCCTGATATTCCTGTCTCTTCTCTGACTTTTTCAACTCTTCCACCTTCACTATTTCACTTCTACATCCCCCCACACGATTTCCTCACTCTTTTGCTG
>JAXCGZ010021025.1:22500-42500 GCA_037179515.1 Halocaridina rubra | reverse complement strand
TAGTCATAGTCATAGATTTTATTGCCAAATATTTAGTATACATACAAGAATAAATATGTACATTATATTCAGAGGCACTAGCCTGCTGAGCAAGAGCTCCTTGGCAGGCAGTTTCATATACATTTCACAAAAATTAAAGTATGACGGCAATAGTTAACAAAAGCTCCAATATAGCAATCTCATACTTATCTTGTAATAAAACAAAACAGTAGCCTGACCTTAACCTGGACATAATGATACACCAACACTGTATTAATTATTAATCAACAGCTGCTGGATTTTGCCTAGTAAATAAATGCTGTTTGAGTTTATTTTTAAATAAAGTTGTGCCAGTTATTGTTTTTAAATCTGGTAATGCATTCCAACATTCTGGGCCAAAACAGTGAATAGAAAATTTGCACAAGGTTGTTCTCGGCTGTGGACAGCAGATGCCCATCAGAGCTGCGTCACAATCGCTCGCCACTCATTCCTATTCCTAACACACTCTCTTGCTTCCCTCACATCCATCCTCCTATCATCCAGGACTCTCCTTACTCCATCCATCCACCCAAACATAGGCCTCCCTCTGGCATTTCTCCCATCAACTCTCGCATTCATCACCTTTTTCAGCAGTGTTTCATCATCCATCCTTTTCAAATGGCCAAACCATCTCAGAATATTCATATTTATTCTGGCTGCAAATTCTTTCCTCACACCCGTTCTTGCTCTCGCCACTTCATTCCTAGCCCTATCCAACCGAGATACACCAATCATACTCCTCAGGGATTTCATCTCACCCACATTTAGTTTCCGTCTCTCACTTACTTTCATACCCCATTACTCTGATGCATACATCACAGTTGGCACAACCACTTTCTCATACAAAACTTTCTTAACATTCATTTCCAACCCTCTATTCTTCATCACCCCATTCAATACACCCAACACTTTACATCTTTCATTCACTCTGTGACACATATCTGCTTCCACTCCACCATTTGCAGCTATAACCGAGCCTAAATACTTATACTGATCAACTTCCTCAAGTGTCTCTCCATTCAACATAACATTCAATCCAGCACCATCCTAATTTCTTGTACACCTCATAACCTTACTGTCGTGTGACTATCCCACTGAGTGTCGCCAATGCCGTGGGATTACTATTTCACATGAGGGTTGTAAATATTGTAGCGTGGTTGATGAAAAGGCTCTTCTTTATATGTATTTATTTCTAGCTTACATATATGTACTCAGAGCTCCCATTACTACAGTTCTAGTCACGAACGATGCCAGATTCCGGTCCCCAAGGGGGAGGCTAGCTAAGCTGTGTACGTCACGGCTGCTCCTGACAAGGCCTGGCCTCTAACTGACTCTTTGTAGTTACTCATGGCAGTCGGTGGGGCATCACTGCCACCCGGCACATTTAGGCATGTCTGAAATGCCTTGTTAAGCTATAGGCATCTTTAATCTGCCTTACGACACTCCCCACCACCAAACTGAAATATATCATATCACAGACTGAATCTGTGATATTATCTAAACAGAGTACAGTAATATCAAAATTACTATGCAAAAAAACTGACAATGAAAAATCTGTTCTTTATAATAAGCATTGTAATCAAAATCACAAGATCAAACTTAAGTATTCTTAATTGCAACATATAGCTAGAAAGCATTGGCAAAATTACTTAAGAACAAAGCTAATTAAGCTGTTTCATTAATTAAACAGTACATAATCCATTTGGACATGATGTGTGGAAGCTCTTTCAAAAAAAAAGTTTGTTATAGTATGAAAAGCTAAGAACATTCACAATTCAATATATAATTATTATTCAAGGACAAACTGATATGAGACTCAATGAAAATAATATAAAACATATTCGTCTATGATCTTTCTTCACAAAGATCTGCATACCACCTCTCAACCTAAGAACTATATGAGGAGTAGATTCTTCTTCAAACTCAATGAACACAATGATTGAATCATGATTCAAAACAATGATAATATTGAAGCAAAGCAATGATAATATTTAAGCAAAACAATGATAATATTTAAGCAGTAAGCAACATATTATGATTTTTGCAAATTGTACAATTTATCAATGGCACTTATTCTAATAAACTTATATCTTAAGGGAGACTCTGAGTTTTCACTTAAAATTATCTTAAAGCTAGAAAAAAAATATATAAATAGTCTTTTCGCGTAGTGGTCAAAGACGGTGGGGACAGTTTCTTTCCCATTTTTCAGTTCTAATACTTCCATACCCTTCCTTTCTCTTTCCACTAAAGTTAGGACATGTATGGGGATTCTTTCTTTCCCACTCTTCATTTTTTTAAATCTTTCTAAATATTTCGAGGATTTTCATTTCTCCAGCCCTCCCAGAGGTTATCATTGCTTAGGACTTGCCATTTAAATTCATCTATTTTCACTCCTCCGCTCGTCGTCTTCATTTGCGGGCCCAAGTTTGTACACGTACCACGAATCCTCTTCTTCTCTGGAGACTGGCAAGACAAACAAGAAGGGCGTCGATGCATCATCCAGCTTAACTAGGACCCCTTCCGCCTGGCTTCATTCCTTTCTTGAGGTGGCTCTTGAATATAACCACCTCTTACGAATACCTGCAATGCCACAGCGACTCTCACTTCAGTAGCTGAAAAACACGCTCACACTGAAGTGGATTCTCAGGACGAAAATTAGAGCCTAATGTCGCTAATACAAATGCAGAAAGAATACATATGACCTCTGCACACAAACAAAGGCCTTGTGTTTGCATCCGGATGGTATACTTCGCTTCCCTGCATCTGTAGGCGATTGCAATCTCTCCCATGGGTAAAAGGGACTGGTTTGTAACAATCAAATTTGAAAATTGCAGGTCTGTGCTGCCTGGAAATAGGGTGGTGATGGAAAGTATGTGTCTACACCATTATATTATTATTCCAAGATACTTAGGACTTAGCTGAGAAACTGATACATAACATTATTCTACTATAGATATTAAAAGGAACAGTCATTAAATGCTGAGAACCGCCACTAAAGAAATATTCTTATTAGCAGTGACTACAGTAACATCAAGCATGAATTCAAGCTAAAAGATACAAATCATTTGGTTACTGCTGAAAGAGTTTACTAAAATAACAATTATGCAAAAGGCCATGGAGTGACAGCAACAATAACTGTTAACATAATAATAACAATACTACTCAGGAATAGCAGCGCACATGCAATTGAGACTGGCATTTGAGAAGTAAGAACAGAGTCTTACACTAATTCTTCACAGCGATGCTCTTTCTAACACTGTCTCCTTTGGCTATTCGAATTCCTGCAGTCATAATATGTATATGTATATATATATATATATATATATATATATATATATATATATATATATATATATATATATATATATATATATATATATATATATATATGGAGCATATTAATCAACTTTTTGGTTGCCACTTTTGTCAATGAGACCTTTATCTATTTTCTAGAACAGTTGCAATATGTGGCAGAAAAATCATACAATAATCAGTTCTACTGATGTCTTCTCAGTATTTATGCAATATCAGCATGCAAAAACTTATCAACTGAAATAAAACTCGGGCACACTTATCATATAACAAATCTGCATTGAAATTTAAAAAGAATTAATGATCATAATACTCTGTCAACACAGAGAAATAAAATTTTTCAGTATGTAAAGAGTAAAATGATGAGAGAGAGAGAGAGAGAGAGAGAGAGAGGGAGAGAGAGAGAGAGAGAGAGAGAGAGAGAGAGAGAGAGAGAGAGAGAGAGAGAGAGAGAGAGAGAGAGAGAGAGAGAGAGGAGAGAGAGAGAGAGAGAGAGAGAGAGAGAGGAGAGAAAGAAACTATATTTTTTTTCTTAATAAAAAAAAATACATAATTTTCGCTTATAAGGCCCTTCTTTATGACTTGACTTCTTGCCCAACTATACAAAGGGAAAGAGCACAACTGCAATCATTTTCTAACATCTGAAAAGGAAAAAACAAAATAACTTAGTGTACAACTGCAGAAACATCGAAGCACAAATCCATTCCTTTCTGTTTAAGATTGCAAAGGACTTTACTGAAGTGAGCATACACATCCTTATCTATTATGACAATCTTTTCTCTTTCTATAAATCAGAGGGTTGAGCCGAAGCACACACTCGCTATAAGTCAGCATACCTCTGATGGATTCAAAGCAAAATTCTACAATCATATGTGATAATATCTCTACTACTATCAACAAAATTGCAATGATCTTTTCTGAATAAATTACTTAAAAGGAATTAAATATCATTATTTTTAAATTGTAAACCAAACATATGAACCCTGGGAATCTCAATTATCTTAATTAGCTCAATTGTAATTATAAATTTCATGACAATGATAGTAATTAACAATAATTATCTGTTTTTCAAAACTCTTTAATTATAATATATCAAAGTGGTAAAGATATTCAAGATTTTTCTCAACACAAACAAGCTATATAATAAAAACGGGTATCTGAAAAAATATAAAAAGGTTTGTGTCTTTGCATGCAGTAATAAAAATAAAAATCATATATCATTTGCGACATTTGAAGAATGCATTTTGCTAAAGTTTCATAATCTCTTAAGGAGTTGTACATGGAAAATTAATATATATATATATATATATATATATATATATATATATATATATATATATATATATATATATATATATATATATATATATATATATATATATATATATATATATATATATATATATATATATATATATATATATATATATATATATATATATATATATATATATATATATATATATATATATATATATATATATATATATATATATATATATATATATATATATATATATATATATATATATATATATATATATATATATATATATATATATATATATATATATATATATATATATATATATATATATATATATATATATATATATATATATATATATATATATATATATATATATATATATATATATATATATATATATATATATATATATATATATATATATATATATATATATATATATATATATATATATATATATATATATATATATATATATATATATATATATATATATATATATATATATATATATATATATATATATATATATATATATATATATATATATATATATATATATATATATATATATATATATATATATATATATATATATATATATATATATATATATATATATATATATATATATATATATATATATATATATATATATATATATATATATATATATATATATATATATATATATATATATATATATATATATATATATATATATATATATATATATATATATATATATATATATATATATATATATATATATATATATATATATATATATATATATATATATATATATATATATATATATATATATATATATATATATATATATATATATATATATATATATATATATATATATATATATATATATATATATATATATATATATATATATATATATATATATATATATATATATATATATATATATATATATATATCAAATAAGCACATTACATATGTGAAAACAAAAATGATTCATATATATATATATATATATATATATATATATATATATATATATATATATATATATATATATATATATATATATATATATATATATATATATATATATATATATATATATATATATATATATATATATATATATATATATATATATATATATATATATATATATATATATATATATATATATATATATATATATATATATATATATATATATATATATATATATATATATATATATATATATATATATATATATATATATATATATATATATATTATGTATGTATATATATATATATATATATATATATATATATATATATATATATATATATATATATTATATATATATATATATATATATATATATATATATATATATAAAATTTTTTCTCCTTCGCATACTTACAGTCGGGTAGTTACTTAACTAACTTCTTTTTTACTCTCTTTCCTTTTCCAACCCAAAAATACTGCCCTATATCTGTCTTCTGGCCTTCAACTGGCTAGCTTTCACGGGGAATTTTGCGTGTAGGAGCTGTTCCTCCGCTGTCTCTTTGGTTTCTGGATCGACTTCGTCTCTTTCAAATACAGGAAACGGCTGTTTGACATTCTTGTTGTCATTTCTTGTGAATTCACACTCCATTCTTCATGACCAAGCTGAAATAATTGTGACAAACATTATCATGGCTAAGACTTTCAGTTTTATTTTATTCAATCTAACAAATCCCTTCAGACAAATAATGTATAAACTGCAGCTAGAGAGGAAAATAAAGAATCATTCATTGATTCACGTCCTTTATCACGTAATATCTACCTTGGAATTCTTGGAAATCTAATAATAATCTCATTGGCGAGTAAGAGACGAAACAAAAAATGAAACAAACTTTCATCTCAACCATATCTGGGCAGGTGGAGAATCTCTTTCTCAACAATATCCCTCAATAGATATCGCAACAGCTACATCACCTCCCATAAAAATACACTGATATGGCCTGCAAAAGGACCCGGTGGAGCAGGGGAACGATCCTCGCAGACTCTTCCCCCATCATGCTTTCCCAAAGGTCTTTCCCGCTATATCACCCCCAGTCATTCATACTCATTCTCTCTCACACTCGCCACTTTCAAGACACTCATTCCCTTTCTCTCTTTATATTTCCCTTCTACTTACAACGAGTTTGTTTCCCTCCCCCACCACTCGGAAGGAGTAGGTGTGTGAAATCTCGCATGGGCTGTGTGGTCACATGACTGCTGCACCAGTCCTAGGGACCCATCTACTCCCACTAGGGTGCGTTAATGCTACACAATAACTTTCTTTCTCCCAACACTGAGGGCATGAGCTTGTTGGCAGCCTCTAGAGGCGTATATCTCACGGCTATAAGACCCTACCCCAGCACAGCACATATTCACTCGAGTTTACTCGAGTAAATATGTTGAAAGACTACGACTGAAGGTATTAGGATGCAACTAGGACTGGTCCAGACAGTTCCAGGTTGAATCTTCCTTCAGGACGGTTCTTTCCTCATGCCTACATCTACATTTAATATTCTGGCATATTCATTACACATCTCTTGCTATTCCATTACATTTGACAAGTCACAACATTCTGCACATCTGTCTCTTTTACTTTCCTTTTCCTCACATTTTGTCATTATTTATGGAAGGTTCACAACTAATGGCCCCCAGTACCCGGCATAGTGGGGTGCGAAGAATCTCCGGGGATCGTGTT
This sequence comes from Halocaridina rubra, assembly GCA_037179515.1. NCBI lineage: Eukaryota > Metazoa > Arthropoda > Malacostraca > Decapoda > Atyidae > Halocaridina > Halocaridina rubra. The sequence continues at coordinate 35,181 of JAXCGZ010021025.1, read as the reverse complement.
GACTCCACCATTGGCTTGAGGGCAGACACGCCTCGTGGTAGTAATGGATCTGCTCTTAACCTTGCACCTCCTAACATATCTGCTGCTTTCACTCTTCACTATTCAAACATTCGTGGGCTGAACTCTAATCTTTCATCTGTGGAACAGCACTTGGGCTCTTTCCTCCCTAACCTCCTCCTCCTATCTGAAACCCAGTTGTCTATACATGCTTCCACTGACCCTTTCCAAATCTCCCACTATAATCTGTATACTCGTTTTCGTTCCAAAGGTGGGGTCTGTGCTTACTGCAACATTAACACTCCTACTGTGAGGCTCATGGACCTTGAATCTCCTGACTTTGATGTTCTCTGGCTAAAAGTCTATCTCTCCATTACCACTATCATCCTTTGCTTCTGCTACTGTTCTCCAAACTCCACCGAGTTTGTATCCTTCTTTGAATATCTCTCCTCGTGCAATGAGTCCTTGCTATCTTCTCACCCACATGCCGAAGTTCTCTACATTGGAGACTTCAATGTACACCACAGTGAGTGGCTTCATTCTTCTCACACTGATGTGGGAGGAAGCGAGGCTCTTGCTTTCTCTATTACTCATGATCTGGAGCATATTATTAAACATCCTACTCGTGTTCCTGATCGTCACAAACAAGCTGCTAACATTCTTGACCTTTTTTTTACTTCTAACCCTTCAAACTACTCTTATTCCGTGCTTTCCCCTCTTGGTAAATCTGACCACTCCATGATCTCTGTCTCTTCCATATTCGCTCCCCTACCACCAATCCCTCCTACTCAACGCCGCCTTTGGCACTTCGAGCGAACTCAATATGAAAATTTGCGTAACTTTCTCTTTGACTTTCCATGGGATGACTACTGCTTTCGGTCCCGCAACCCTGATCGGGTAGCTGTATAAGTTGCCGAGATCATGACTGCAGGAATGGAGGCGTACATCCCCTCTTCTACAAAAACTTTCTCTCCCCCTAAACCTTGGTTTGACCGTGCCTGCTCCATGGCTATCCAAGCTAGGAATCAGGCTCACCAATCTTACCAAGCCTCTCCTTCCGATTTAATTCGCTCTGCTTTTATTATAGCTAGGAATCGCTGTACAGCTCAGATTCGAAGGTCTAAGGCTTCCTTTATAAGAAGGAAAGTTGATGACCTTAACTCCTCTCCCACTGACAAATGCTTCTGGTCCTTAGCCAAAAACCTCTCCAAAAACTTCTGTAACTCAAGCTTTCCCCCTCTCATTCGTTCTGATGGTTCTATAGCTTGCTCTCCCACTGACAAAGCCACTCTCTTTGGCTCTCATTTTTCTGCTAACTCTTCTATCAATGATTCCAGCGCACCTGTTCCTCAGTCTTTTCCCCTCTCTAACCCTATGCCCTCCCTTATCCTTTCTTCACGCAAAGTTCATAAGGTTCTTCGCTCACTAAAGACAAACAAAGCATCTGGTCCCAATGGTATCCCTGCAAGGTTCCTTAAGGAATTTGCAGATGAACTGGCTCCCGTGCTTTGCCGTCTTTTTCGCCTCATTCTATCAACCAGTATCTATCCTTCATCTTGGAAGCATGCTCTAGTTCAACCTGTTCCTAAGAAGGGTGACCGCTCTATTCCTTCTAACTACCGACCTATTGCTCTAAACTCCTCTATTGCTAAAGTTTTCGAAACTTTGCTCAATGCTCACTTCTTGAAACGCCTTGAATCTAACTCACTTATCTCCGATCACCAGTACGGCTTCCGCAAGGCAAGATCCACTGGTGATCTCCTGTCCTATCTTACTCATGTATGGTCATCTTCTCTGAGGAACTATGGGGACTCCTTTGTCGTCGCCCTTGATATCTCTAAGGCTTTTGACAGAGTCTGGCACAAGGCTCTGTTGGCCAAACTCCCTGCCTACGGCTTTACCCCTTCTTTCTGTTCTCTGATTTCCAGTTTTCTCACTGACCGTTCTATATCTGTAGTTGTTGATGGCGCGACATCTAGCCCTTTCTCTGTGTCCAGTGGTGTTCCACAGGGCTCTGTTCTTTCACCTACTCTCTTCCTTCTCTTCATCAATGATCTTCTACAGTCCCCATCTTCCTCTCTTCTTCATGCCTTTGCCGATGATTCTACCCTTCACTTTTCCTCTGCCTTTTCTTCACAACCTTCATCTGTTACTCGTAATCAATCTCGTATCACTCTTTCTTCTACTCTTAACTCCGATTTGCAGAGAGTATCTGAATGGGGCACTCAAAATTTAGTTAAATTCAATGACTCCAAGACACAGTTTCTGGCTATCTCTTTATCTTCTTCTCCTCCTGATAACCCTATGGTCTTCGAAACTAATTAAATTTACCCTCTTAACTCTATCAATATATTAGGAATCCATATAGCCTCTAACTTGTCTTGGAGGAATCACATAATCCAAATTTCTAAATCTTCATCCAAAAAATTGGGGGGTTTTGTTTTGTTTTCGTTATTACTTTTCCTCATTGCAGTTACTTAAAATTTACAAAGGTCTTATCCGCCCCTGCTTAGAATACTGCTCACACATCTGGGGTGTTTCTTCCTTTACTTATCTTCTTGATAGGGTTAAATCTAAGGCAGTCAGACTCATTAATGATCCTTCTCTTACTGCTAACCTGGATTCTCTCTCTCTTCGCCGTAAGGTATCTTCCCTTTCGCTTTTCTATTGCTACTACTTCCATCGCTGCTCTGATGAGTTGGCGAGTTGCATCCCTCCTCCACTGCCGAGGCCGCGTAACACTCGCCAAGCGGCCTCATCTCACAGGTACTGTGTGGAGATTTGTAGCTCGCGGATTGGTCGGTGCAGCGACTGCTTTTTCCCATCTACCTCCAGAATCTGGAACTCTCTTCCTCCTTCTGTCTTTCCTAATTCTTATGACCTTTCATCCTTCAAAAAGCAGATCTATCGTCATCTCAGAGCCTAGTCCTCCATATCTCTGGGTCCTCTTTACTTTGACTGTTTTTTCTGTCTGTCGTTTTCCTTTGTGTGACATTACCTCATCTCTGCCTTGCCCTTAACTTTTTCTTTTCCTTCGTCTTGGTATTTTCTCGTCGGGCCTTTGTTGATGAGGGCAGTTTCTGCCTATCCCGGTGTCACACTCTTAATAAAAAAAAAAAAAAAATTTTGCTTCCTAGCGCGAAATAAAAAAACTCATATCTAAATAATATCACAAAAGTTTCTTATTCTTCAAAAAGACATGCTACACACGTATTTTAATATCAATTTCTTCATCATAGCAATATTAAAAGAATGATCTGTCATCTCAGTTAAATTTTTTTTCTCGCCAAAATATTACACCGCGAAAAAATAAAGAAAAAGAAACAACCTTGAAAAAAGGCACAGGGATTCTTTCACTAGATTTCTTACTTTTTAAAAAATTAATATAAAAGACTTTACACAAACATTATATTTTCTCAATTAAAATCAATACATTTGCCTTCTTACTATCAACTAGGCAATAATACAAGTAAACTGAACACCCTTCAACTGCAACTTCTCATTACATTATCAAAATAATAACAAAAATTAAGTTTATTACTGCTTATAGCTATGTGTGCAAATTATCCATGTTAGTAATGGGTACAGAAATTCTACTTTTATTAATTTACTAGGAGCCACACCCCTCATTGGTGGGTTCACTGAGTCAAAGCATCTCTACAAAGTAAAATGGCGCCGACCTCAATTTCTTTTAATAATTGTCCCATTACTCACTGGATACAGATCACAAGTAATTAGCTATTTTGAGAAACTGCTTGTAGAATATCTCGGCCGCAGGCAATGGTGGAGGGGATTCTTCTTTCTTCTGGGCGGAGGAGGTTCCCGCTCAATTCTCCATATCTCGAGTAAAATCGACGAATCGCCATCTTCTTGGTTGGATCCGGCAACATATACTTCTGGCAATGGCCATTTTCACTCAGTGTCCTGGTCTAACTTCGGCTCACTCTGATGGTGGCATCCATGAAGGTGCTTGTTGTACTTTTACTGCTGGGGCATTGCCAATACGGGGGTGGGGGAGAGTGGTTGGATCTGGCAATGTGATACTGTAGGTGAAGGGGAACCTTTGACTTTCTTGGTGTCACTCTCTCACTGCTTGTAAGCATCTAGAATAGTTTTCATCACTCGAACTTTTCTTCCATAGATGCCATGTATTATTTCTTCTGTATTTTTAATTCTTTTTTCTCTTCGTTGAAGTATCGGTGTGGATTGATCCCGAGCTAGCCACCAAATTGTCGAGTGACTATCTCACTGAGTGTCACCAATGTTGAGGGATTACTATTTCACATAAGGGTTATATGGTAGCGTGGTTATTGAAAAGGCTCTTCTTTATATGTATTTATTTCTAGCTTACATATATGTATTCAGAGCTCCCATTACTATAGTTCCTGTCATGAACGATGCCAGATTCCAGCCCCCAAGGGGGAGGCTAGTTAAGCTGTGTATGTCACGTCTGCTCCTGACAAGGCCCGGTCTCTAACTGACTCTTTGTAGTTACCCATGGCAGTCGGTGGGGCATTACTGCCACCCGGCACAATTAGTCAAGTCTGAAATGCCTCGTGAAGCTACAGGCATCTTTAATATTCCTTACGACATTACTCTTTACCATATTCACTCGCAACTTCCTTCTCTCACACACCATTCCAAGTTCTGACACTAACTGACACAGCTATTCCTCTGAATCTGTCACCACCACAGTATCATCTGCAAACAGCAACTGATTCAGCTCCCACTCATTATCATCCCCATCTACCATTCTCAAACCTCGACAATGCACTCGCTCATTCACCTCTCTTACAACTCCATCAGTATACAAATTGAAGAGCCATGGTGACATCACACATCCCTGTCTCAGTCCCACACTCACTGGAAACCACTCACTCACTTCATTCCCTACCCTAACACAAACTCTACTGCCCTCATACAAACTTCACTGCATGCAACAATTTACCATTAATTCCATATAATCTCAAAAGATTCCACATTGCCCCTCTATCAACTCTATCATACGCTTTCTTCTGATCCAAAAATGCAAAATACACATCCTTACCCTATGCTAAATATTTCTCACATAACTACCTAACTATAAAAATCTGATCTATGCAATCTCTACCTCTTTTAAAACCACTCTGCACTTCTGAGATCACATTTTCTGTCTTATCCCTAATCCTGTTAACCAGTATCCTACCATACACTTTTCGTACCACTCTCAAGAAACTTATACCCCTAAAATTACTGAATTCATACACATCTCCATTACCTTTGTATAGGGGCACTTTACAAGCAATCACCCATTCCACTGGCACCATTTACAATATAAAGCATATATTAAACACTCTCACTAACCATTCCACTGCGGTCACACCCCCTTCTTTCAACATCTTCGCTCTCACACCATCCACTCCAGGTGTTTTACTTGCTTTACTTGTAATCTCTCTCTCATTTTCACCTCCCATTACTGGCACTTGAAGACCCCCACTGCCACTATAGCTGCCTCTCTATCTTCCTCACCATTCAGCAAGCACTCAAAATATTCAGCCCATCTTTTCCTTGCATCGTTCCCTCTTAACATCTGTCCATTCACATCTTTCACTGTCTCTTCCATCCTCGATCCACCCTTCCTTACTCTCTTCACTTCTTTCCAAAACTTCTTTTTATTCTCCTCATATGACCTACTAAAATCCTGTCTTCACCTAACATTTGCCAACCTCTTCTCTTCCTCTACCTTCCTCTTGGTTTCCACATTTTTCTCCCTATATCTTTCATACTTCTCCCTACTTTTACACTGCAGTCATTCCTCAAAAGCCCTCTTTTTCTCTTCCACCTTCATTTTCACCCATTCATTCCCCCACTCGCTGCCCCTCCTCATGCCACCTCCAACAAACCTCTTTCCATACACATCACTTGCATGTCCCACAATACATTCTTTCATCAAACCCCATTCCTCCTGTAACTCCCCAACTTCTCTTTCTTTCACCCTGTAATATGCCACTTTCAACCTGTCCTGATATTCCTGTCTCTTCTCTGGCTTTTTCAACTCTTCCACCTTCACCATATCCCTTTTACATCCCCCCACTCTATTTTCCCACTCTTTTGTTCCTACCACTTTTGCTTCATCCAAAAAATGATCAGACATCCCAGCAGCCACACCCCTAAATGCATGCACATCTTTCACTTTACCAATCATGCTCTTTGCTACCAACACATAATTCATCAATGCTCTTTCTTTCACTCTTCCATTTGCCACTCTCATCCATGTATACTTATTTGTTAACTTCTTGAAAAAACTATTACTTATCACCAACTCTTGCTCCACACACATATCTAACAGTCTCTTGCCAATCTCATTCCCACCTGGTACCCAATACTTTCCTACAACACCTACCTCTCCATCACCCACTCTGGCATTCAAGTCACCTAACACAGCTACATAGTTCCTTCTACTCAGACCATTCACACACCTAGTTAACTAATTCCAGAATTCATCCCACTCTTCCTCACTTCTCTCACATCCTGGCCCATATGCACTAACAAAAGCCCAACATTCCCTACCTATCCTAGCCCTCACCCACATCAGCCTAGATGACACTTCTTTCCATTCCACTACCTTATTTACCATCTATTCACTCAGCAATAATGCCACACCTTCTATCTCTCTCCCCATTTCAACCCCAGACACCCTCTCTGTCACATCACCGAATGCCACTTCTCTTTTTCCTTTCATCTTCGTCTCACACAGTGTCAATATATCCATCCTCCTCTTACCAAACATATATCCAATCTCACATCTTTTTCTCTCTATCGTACTAGAACCACGCACATATAGACACACCAAAACAAGAGTTTGGGGAGATGTTGTTCTCGACTCTACTCCCCTTCTTCTTTGACGTCTCGCAGGAGGTTTATACAAGGTGGGGGATTCCTAGTCCCCTCGCCCCGTCCACTTTTAGTCGCCTCTTACGCCACACAGGGAATACATTGGGGCCATTCTTTGATGCTGTGCCCTCCAAAACAGAAAATATTTTGAGGTCTGTTCTAGTGCTTTTCATCAACTTGATAAGACAATAGGCAATATCATCATAATTTATTAAACTTATATTGCATAACACAATGATTTTCCTAATTATCCTCAATAAATTTAGTGCTATGATTGCAATTTGGTAATATTTTGAAACAGGTTTCCAATGATTAAACTTCTGCTCTTTCAGAAACTCGTGATAATCGAGGCTGGCAGCACAGATTATATTCATATCCAATGACAAAAGGTAGAAATCAAATAATTTATGTCATTTATAGTTTTATTTGCTTGCTGTCAAATTGATATTGATTATTATTATTATTATTATTATTATTATTATTATTATTATTATTATTATTATTATTATTATTATTATTATTATTATTATTATTATTATTATTATTATTATTATTATTATTATTATTTTTATTATTATTATTATTATTGTAGTGCATATATTTTACAATAAAGCTCATACCCTCTCTTATGTTTATTACTCTAATTCTATCTTTCTAAAATTTTTGTTATATGTCATTCTGCTGTGACTAAAAAAATCACCTGCAACTTGTTTTACATTAATCTTAAAGAATAACATTATTTTTTTTGGTAAGAAAATTTACTCCTTTTATAATAATTGCTTTCCTTTACCATAAACTTTTTATTTTCCATATATATACAATTCTAATGTGATAGTATAAAGTAAGAAGAATCTTTTTATATTTACATACGTACAAAAAGTGCACTTTTTATTTTCATCTAAAAAGTAGAGTAATATTATCTTTTTCCCAATCATCATAAATAAACAGAAGTAACAAAGACTTTCATTGTCAAATATGGTAAGAATTGAAATATTCTCACCAGTATAAAATATTTAGACATTTATAAATCCTACTTATGGCCATGACAACTAAATTAACTCATCAATATACTTAATACCAATCCATTAGATCCTCTAGAGTAAGAATATATACTTCTTAAATAATTTTTTTTCTCTCTCTCTCTCTCTCTCTCTCTCTCTCTCTCTCTCTCTCTCTCTCTCTCTCTCTCTCTCTCTCTCTCTCTCTCTCTCTCTCTCTCTCTCTCTCTCTCTCTCTCTCTCTCTCTCTTTATGCAATAATGACCGAACTTTCAAAAATTAATTTTTGTTTCATTAATTTTAGCAATGCAAATATACCAATATTTTAGCATCTTCGATTGCTCCTTCTCGATGTTTGGGTTCATCAATTCAAAGTAGAATTTATAAAATTCTCATGAGTGCTTTAGTACCATATTTTGCACAAAGATGACCGCAAAACATATTAAGACTTTTCTCTATATAAAAACTAAATTGAGCACACACAACACTCACACACACACACACATCAATGACAGAAGATCAGGGGATGGGGCCTCATTAAGATTGTTATACACAAATGCTGATGGATTAGCTGGTAAGGCAGTAGAATTAAAAGATAGGATTCACAACAGTAAGGCAGATATAGTAGCAATTACAGAGACTAAGTTGAGTGAGGACATAAACAGTGTCACAGTTTTTCCTAAGGGCTTCAGAATACTAAGGGTCGAAAGATCTGAGAGGACTGGTGGAGGGATAGCACTGCTCATAAGTGAGAGGATTCAAGTTGAAGAAATAAACTTGGCTATAGAAAGTGAGTTCAGGGAATTTCTTGTTGCTCGCATAAATACTGGGTCAGAGAGCATTATAATAACTGTTGTATACAACCCACCAAGGAACCAAAATAGGCTTGAAATTTATGAGGAAAGTCATATAGGTACGATTGAAGTCATAAACTCAGTTGTTAACATGGCGCGGGAGAAAAAATGTAGGATTTTGATTATGGGAGACTTTAATCATAAAGAGATAGATTGGATAAATCTTGACCCACACAGTGGTGAGGACTCATTTGGGGCAAGATTCCTAGATTGCGTACAAGGGAATTTCCTACACCAACATGTAATGGAACCAACAAGAGCCAGGGGTGGGGATGAGCCATCACTACTTGATCTGGTGTTCACAGATAATGTGTTGGATATTGAAAATATTGAGTATGAACCACCAATTGGAAAGAGTGACCACTGTGTGTTGTTGATGGAGTATATCATTGAAGACATTCTTCCTGAGAGTAGAGGCACTGAGGACATGAGGAGGAACTATCCGAAAGGAGATTACATAAAAATAAATGAGCTTTTTGCAGTTATTGACTGGAGAACCTTATTTTACAACAAATCTGTACAAGAAATGTATGACATCTTTTGTGAGAAATATGGGAAGATAGTAGATTGCTGCATACCTGTCACCAAAGTAGGTGTAATTCATGCCAGAGAGAAATGGTTCGATAATGGGTGTAAAAGAGCTAAGGAGTGGAGAGACAAATGCTGGAAAAGGTATAGGAGGAGAAAAAACATAAATGCCTGGCAAACCTACAAAAGAGCAAGAAATGACTACCTAAGTAAAAGGAGAGAGGCAGAGAGAGATTATGAGAGGGACATCACCAGGAAGGCTAAAGAAAATCCCAAGCTTTTCCACAGCTTTATCAGAGGAAAACTGAAGGTAAAAGAACAGGTTTTAAGGCTAAAGAGAGCGGATGGAAGCATCACTGAGACGGACGAAGAGATCTGCAAAGAATTGAACAAGGAGTTTCAGTCAGTATTTACAGTAGAAAATACCCCACCCCCTCAGATTGCAGTGATAGAAGCTCAAGGGCCGGTATTAGAGAACATCAACCTTACAGCCACAGAGGTATGCAAAGCGCTGATAGATTTAGCTGTTCATAAAGCTACAGGTCCTGATGACATATCCCCTCATGTGCTTAAAAAATGCGCAAACACAATATCAGTGGCACTAAGTATCATATTTAAGGAGTCACTGGAGTCGGGGGAGATTCCAAGATGCTGGAAGCTAGCAAATGTGATACCTATCTTCAAAAAGGGAAGGAGGGATACGCTCTGAACTATAGACCAGTTTCCTTGACCAGCATAGTTTGCAAACTTATGGAGAAACTACTAAGGAAACATATCTCTCTTCACTTGGAATCCTTCAACTTTTTGTCAGTGAGGCAACATGGCTTCAGAGAAGGAAGATCAACAGTAACAAACTTATTAGAATTTTATGATGAGGTAAGCCAAATCTTACAGGAAAGAGAGGGCTGGGCAGATTGCATATTCCTAGACTTCCAGAAAGCGTTTGACACTGTTCCACATGGGAGACTTATTAGGAAGCTGCAATCAATGGCTAGAATAGGTGGAAATGTCTTGGAATGGATAAAAACTTACTTAGAAGGAAGGGAACAGAGGGTTAGAGTAAGACACTCAGTGTCTGAATGGAGAAGAGTTAGTAGTGGAGTTCCACAGGGTTCAGTTTTAGGGCCACTTTTGTTCCTTGTATATGTAAATGACCTACCAGAGTCTGTAAATTCATTCATGAATATGTTTGCAGATGATGCAAAGATTGTGAAGAAAGTAAAAAACGAGAACAATGGTAGAGAACTTCAGGAGGATCTAAATAATCTGCATGAGTGGTCAGAAAAATGGCTAATGAAATTCAATACTTCAAAATGTAAGGTAATGAGAATGGGTACAAGTGCAAGAAGGCCCAAGCTTGACTACTCGGTGGCTGGAGTACAACTTCAAGAGACAGAAAATGAGAGAGATCTAGGAGTAAACATACTGGCAGATTTGTCTCCAGAAATACATATAAATGGCGTAGTAAGGGCAGCATATGCATTCTTATCAAATGTAAGGGTAGCCTTCAGGCACATGGACAAGGAAATGTTCAGAAATATTTATGTAACCTATGTGAGGCCAAAACTCGAATATGCAGCCCCCTTTTGGAATCCGCACTTGAAAAAGCACATAGCTAAGCTTGAAAAAGTTCAAAGACATGCCACGCAACTGGTGCCAGAAATACGCAATCTCGGTTATGATGAGAGGCTGAGGGAATTAGACTTGCCATCACTCGAAGCTAGAAGAGTAAGGGGGGATATGGTGACAGTCTTTAAATTCCTTCATGGTTATGATAGAGTGGATAGGGATCGATATTTCGATATGGCTGGCTCTAGAACTAGAGGTCATAGTTTGAAGCTTCGTAAGAAAACTTGTTTGCAGGATGTAAGGAAATACTTTTTCAGTGTAAGAGTAGTTGATAATTGGAATTCGCTAAGCGAGGAGGTAGTTAATGCTATCTCAATCCATAGTTTTAAAGACAGGTATGATAAGTATCACTAAGTCTAAAAATGGAACCGATCAGGAGACGGGAAGATACGAGCTTTGGGCTCTTTCCCGTAAACACAATTAGGTAATCACAATTAGGTAATCACACACACACACACACACACACACACACACACACACACACACACACATACAGAAATACACACACACACACAAACACACACACACACACATACACACACATCGGCAGAGAGAGACTGTGAAAGGGAAATCACCAGGAAGCTAACGAAAATCCCAAGCTTCTCCACAGCTTTATCAGAAGAAAACTGAAGGTCAAAGAAAAGGCTTTAAAGCTTAAGAGAGCCGATGGAAGCATCACTGAGACGGATGAAGAGATCTGCGAAGAACTGAGCAAAGACTCTCCGTCAGCATTTACAGCAGAAAATAATCCACCCCGTCAGATCGCAGAGATGGGAGCTCATGGGCCGGTATGAGAGACCATCATCATTGCAGCCATAGAGGAATGCAAAGGGATGATGGAGTTAGAAGTCCATAAAGCTAAAGGCTCTAATGATATATCCCCTTATGTACTTAAGAAATGAGCTAAATCAATATCAACAGCACTATGTATCATAGCTGAAAAGTCTATGGAGTCAGGAGAGATTCCAAGATGCTGGAAGCAAGTGAACGTGTTACCTATCCTCAAAAAAGGGGGATGGAGGAGTATGGCTCTAAACAATAGACCTGTTTCCTTGACTGGCATAATTTGCAACGATATGGAAAAACTACTAAGGAAACATATTTCTCTTCACTTGGAATTCATCAACTATTTGTCAGTGAGACGATGGCTTCAGAAAAGGTAGATCAACAGTAACTAACTTATGAGGTAAGTTGAATCTTACAGGAATGAGAAGGCTGGGCAGATTGCATTTTCCTTGAATTACAGAAAGTATTTGACACTGTGGCTAATGAAATTCAATACTTCAAAATGTAAGATAATGAGAACTGGTACAAGTGCTAGAAGGCTCAAGCTTGACTATTCAATGGCAGGAGTAGAACTTCAAGAAACAGAGAATGAGTGCCCTAGGAGTAAAGCTTGAACATGCAGCCCCCTTTTGAGATCAGCACTTGAAAAAGAATGTAGTTAAGCTGGAAAAAGTTCAGAGACATGTCACGAAACTGGTGTCAGAAATACGCAATCTCATTTATAATGAGAGGCTGAGGGAATCAGAAGCTACAAGAATGAGGGAGGATATGGTGACGGCTTAAAAATTCCTTCATGGTTATGACAGAGTGGATAGAGATCGATATTTTGATATGGCTGGCACTAAAACTAGAAGTCATAGTTTGAAGTTTCGTAAGAAAAATCTTACGAGTTCTAATGACAAGTATGATAAGCATAACTAAGGACAAAATGGAACCGACTAGCAGGCGGGGAGTTACAGACTTGGGAATATTTTTCGTAAGCACAATTAGCTACTTACACTTGGGTAATTACACAC
>JAXCGZ010021025.1:2500-10000 GCA_037179515.1 Halocaridina rubra | reverse complement strand
TATATATATATATATATATATATATATATATATATATATATATATATATATATATATATATATATATATATATATATATATATATATATATATATATATATATATATATATATATATATATATATATATATATATATATATATATATATATATATATATATATATATATATATATATATATATATATATATATATATATATATATATATATATATATATATATATATATATATATATATATATATATATATATATATATATATATATATATATATATATATATATATATATATATATATATATATATATATATATATATATATATATATATATATATATATATATATATATATATATATATATATATATATATATATATATATATATATATATATATATATATATATATATATATATATATATATATATATATATATATATATATATATATATATATATATATATATATATATATATATATATATATATATATATATATATATATATATATATATATATATATATATATATATATATATATATATATATATATATATATATATATATATATATATATATATATATATATATATATATATATATATATATATATATATATATATATATATATATATATATATATATATATATATATATATATATATATATATATATATATATATATATATATATATATATATATATATATATATATATATATATATATATATATATATATATATATATATATATATATATATATATATATATATATATATATATATATATATATATATATATATATATATATATATATATATATATATATATATATATATATATATATATATATATATATATATATATATATATATATATATATATATATATATATATATATATATATATATATATATATATATATATATATATATATATATATATATATATATATATATATATATATATATATATATATATATATATATATATATATATATATATATATATATATATATATATATATATATATATATATATATATATATATATATATATATATATATATATATATATATATATATATATATATATATATATATATATATATATATATATATATATATATATATATATATATATATATATATATATATATATATATATATATATATATATATATATATATATATATATATATATATATATATATATATATATATATATATATATATATATATATATATATATATATATATATATATATATATATATATATATATATATATATATATATATATATATATATATATATATATATATATATATATATATATATATATATATATATATATATATATATATATATATATATATATATATATATATATATATATATATATATATATATATATATATATATATATATATATATATATATATATATATATATATATATATATATATATATATATATATATATATATATATATATATATATATATATATATATATATATATATATATATATATATATATATATATATATATATATATATATATATATATATATATATATATATATATATATATATATATATATATATATATATATATATATATATATATATATATATATATATATATATATATATATATATATATATATATATATATATATATATATATATATATATATATATATATATATATATATATATATATATATATATATATATATATATATATATATATATATATATATATATATATATATATATATATATATATATATATATATATATATATATATATATATATATATATATATATATATATATATATATATATATATATATATATATATATATATATATATATATATATATATATATATATATATATATATATATATATATATATATATATATATATATATATATATATATATATATATATATATATATATATATATATATATATATATATATATATATATATATATATATATATATATATATATATATATATATATATATATATATATATATATATATATATATATATATATATATATATATATATATATATATATATATATATATATATATATATATATATATATATATATATATATATATATATATATATATATATATATATATATATATATATATATATATATATATATATATATATATATATATATATATATATATATATATATATATATATATATATATATATATATATATATATATATATATATATATATATATATATATATATATATATATATATATATATATATATATATATATATATATATATATATATATATATATATATATATATATATATATATATATATATATATATATATATATATATATATATATATATATATATATATATATATATATATATATATATATATATATATATATATATATATATATATATAAATATATATATATAAGAGGGAACGATACAAGGAAAGTATGGGCAGAATATTTTGAGTGTTTGCTGGAAGTTCAGAGGAGATAAATATGGAGCTATAGTGGCAGTGGTGGGTGTTCAAGTGCCAGCAATGGGAGATGCAAATGAGAGAAAGAATACAAGAGAGGAGGTGAAAAGGGCATTGTATGAAACGAAAACAGGTAAAGCTCCCGGAATGGATGGTGTGAGAGCGGAGATGTTGAAAGAAGGGAGTGTGACTGCATTGGAAAGGTTACTGAGAGTGTTTAATATATGCTTTATGTTGTCAATGGTGCCAATGGAATGGGTGATTGCTTGTATAGTGCCCCTATACAAAGGTAAGGGAGATGTGTATGAATGCAGTAATTTTAGGTGTATAAGTTTGTTGAATGTGATAGGAAAAGTGTATGGTAGGATACTGGTTAATAGGATTAGGGATAAGGCCGAAAATGTGATCGCAGAAGTGCAGACTGGTTTTAGGAGAGGTAGAGATTGCATAGATCAGATTTTTGTAGTTAGGCAAACAAAACAAACAAACAAGCAAACATTTATTTCCATTTTGTACAATGGTTATTCTCAAAGTAAAATTAACTTATAAGTAGACCTGTAATTAAACTAATAAATAAGAGGGTATATACATATAGGTGAATTAAATGTAGCTTTCATAGAAAATAATAATGCTGTAATAATACTGTAATAAACATGTAATTAATCTAACAAATAAGAGGGTAATACATATAGTTAAATTAAATGTAGCTTTCATTGAAAATAGTAATGCTGTAATGAAATGTTAACAATAATGTTAATAATAAAGTAGTAATAATAACACTAGATACAGTGTCGTTATTATCGGCATCATTTCCATATTTGTTTTCCTTACATTGAGAATAATTAGTTCTTAGCGAGCAGCAACTATTTGTCCAAAAGAATACTGCATAGTTTGCCTTTGAAAGCTGTGAAGGAGGATGCATTTTTAAGATGCTCTGGAATATTGTTCCAGAGTGTTGGCCCTTCGAGAGTGATCATCTTTGAACCTGCTTCTGTGTTTGCTCTGTGAATAAAGAGCTCACTGCTTTGTCTAGTGTTGGTTCCCCTTATAGCCCTGACTGTTTCTAACTCAAATAGCCAGCTAGGATAATGATGGTCCAAAATTTTGGATACAAAAACATAAATAGCATAGGCGACCTTGTTTTCTGCCCACAGCCGCCCAATTTTATTGAGAGCTGGTGTGATGTGGTCATATTTTCTTATTCCTCCCAGGGCAACTTGAGCTGCAAAATTAATAAGCTTTTGTATTCTGTTTATCTGAATCTTAGAGGTAACTCCCCAAACAGTTGTGCAGTAATTACTATGACTTATGGCTAGAGATTCAACAAGTTATTCGAGTGGCAGTTTCAAAATTGTCTTTTATACGTGATAAGTACATTATTATTCCTGTAACCTCTTTGCATATGTTATCTATGTGGGAATCAAATAACATGTAGTTATCAAAGTGAATTCCTAAGTTTTTGACTGTTTTGCCAGGTGTGATAAATTGTCGCAAAAATTAATTGTTGTGTTTTCTGGAATGTGTGCTATATGGAAACTTGAACCAATAAATATGCACAGTGTTTTACTTTCTTAATTAACAGCCCGATTTCTTGAAGATAGGTTTAAATTTTTGACAGAGTGTTTTCTGCTCTTAAAGTTAGCTCTGGGAGATTATTAATATCACCACTAAGGAGAAGTTGAGTGCCATCTGCATATTGTACAACTAGACAGGTAAAAATGATAGAAGATAGATCATTTACGTAAATGGAGAGGAGGATAGGACCAAGTACTGATCACTGTGGAACACCAAATGATACATTTTTTGGCATAGAGATAATATTGTTAAGGCGTATAGACTGTTTACGATTAGATAATTACTCGCTAAACAAGCTCGGTTCAATATTTAGGTTAGTTCATTTACTTAAAAGAATTTCATGGCTTACACTGTTGAAAGCTTTTGATAAGTCTAATAATACAAGCAGAAATATTTTTTTCATATCTATATTATTATAGATACTATTCGTAGCTTTGAGCAGTGCAGTTTCCGTAGAGAGTTTCGATTTGAAACCATGTTGGTTAATAGATAATAGTTTATTTGACTCTAAATATTACATAAGTTGCCAAGCAACAATTTTTTCTAGTATTTTAGAGAAAATGGGTAGCAGGGGAAATGGGACGATAGTTTGTCACATCTTTTCTGTCCCCCTTTTTATGCAGAGGTGTTACATGTGATATTTTCCAAGAGTCAGGAAACTTTTTAGTAACAATGGAAGTGTTCATAATAGTTAGAATATAAGATACAATCATGGGTAGAGCATCTTTGATGAACTGAAATGGTACACCATCTGGACCATAAGAGCCAGAGTTTCTTAGGCTCTTTATGGTAAGAATTAGGGTAGCACAATCGATAGGATTTATCTTGAAGTACTCTATTGTGCTTACATTGGAAGAATTGTCATTTAAGCAATTACTCATATTCACTGAGTTGATGATGTCTTGTGTTTTCTTATAGGTGTTTTTGCCAACCTTAGCAAAATAGTTATTAAAGTTTTCCGTTTTGTCTTTCAACTCCGCAATATTTTCATAACTTTCTGAGGCACTCTTTTCATTTGGAATCATGCTTCTTATCACTTTCCATGTTGCTGCTGTATCATGTCTAGAGTCATTAAATTGTTTTTTGTAAAAGTCTTCTTTACTTACATTGAAAAGAGATCTGAAACGTTTATTTTCTGTTTTATAATGTTCTCGGAGAGTCATATCATATCTATTAATTTTTAGCTCTTTTTGTATTTGATTTCTGATTTGCATTGCCTCTTTGATGTCATTAGTTAGCCAGGGGGCTGAGGGGCGGGTTATTTTTCTTGTTACAATGGGTGCACAACTATTTAAGCATTCAAGGAAGATTTTTTATAGAATCTCAACCTGCAAATCGACGTTATCTGTGTATTTAAGTCTATTAAGTACATTTGTGTTGTTGATTAATGTTTCCCAAAAGATATCATGGGAGTAATTTTTTAGACACCGGAATGTCTTGAAGAGAGGCTTCCTTTTGGACTTGTTTATGTTTAGCATAGCAATGTTCAGCTCGTGGTCTGCAATTGGGCAGGGAGCTACGTCCCAATAGGGTATACTTTCCACTTTATTTGTTATTATCAAAACTATAAGAGTCCTAGAATTAGGGGTTATGCGGGTCGGTTCTGTCACTATTTGTGCTAACTTCACAGTGTTGATCACCCTTTTCATTTTGTTATCTGCTGAGAGCAAGTCATCATTAAAGTCACCATGCATGTATATGGGATTATGGCGCACACAGATATTTCTTAATATTTCTATCAGATGATTGAATGAACTGGTAGGTGCTTTAGGGTGACGGTAAACACTTCCTACAATGAAAGATGGAAGTTTCTGATACTGCACAGTGATCCATAAATCTTCGAGCTCTTTAGTACGTGCCGTGGTATGATCGGGCCTTCCTCAAGTTTGAATGCCTAGGTGAGTGTTTCGGGTTGTAAAAGCCATCTCTCCAGGAGAAGTCTCTTGTGCGTGGATGGCGATAAGAGAGATATGTATTATGTCTCTTTCTGTAGTCTCATAAGCTCTTTGCTATTAATTTTGGGATGGTTGAAGTTTGAGATATTTTGTAGAATACCCAGGTTGTGTCCATTGTTTGCCCCCGCAAAATGGCTAGACAATTGTGCCTGTGGGCCATTGATTCAGTTTGTAAGGCACATATTTAAATCCTTTCGATATTGTTATTGCGAAGGAGACCCAACTTGGTTTGCGAGAAAGCTCCTTAATCAACACATCTTCAGAGGAAATGCCTTGATTTGTCAATATATTACGTATATCTCTCTCAAAGGGGTTGCCAGGAATGCGAATATATATTTGAGCTGTAACCTTTGCACTTGCATTATTGGGTCACTGTGGCTGTGGGGGAGAGGACTTCGATGGAATGTTTAGCTATTTTGTCTTTCCTGTTTTCTTCATTGTTTTGCAGCCTATTGCTGGGTTGGTTATTTGTGCTGGAAGGTGTAATTTGGTTGTCCTGGTTAGTGATATTTGGTGTATTGTTAGGAGTAGTGGAGATTGGCTCTATATCATCTTTGCTGTTTTGAAACCCTTTACCAGGTTGGTTATTTGGGCTGGGAAGAAGCTTGCTCTGGTTAGTGCCTGTTGTTGTGTTGTTAGGAGTAGTCATAGTCATAGATTTTACTGCCAAGGATGCTGTTGTTTCATCACTATTTTGTAACCTCTTACAGAGGTGATTATTTATGCTAGATGGTGTATTCAGGTTGTCTTGTTGACTATCACTTTTATCTGGATCTACCTCTTCATCACTACCACTGTCACATTCGGCTTCCAGTGCACTGAAGAAATTGTGATTGGAGACAGAAAACCTAGTTTGCAAAACCTGAGGGTTGTTGATAGAAGGGACATCATCGTTGTTAGGTGACAGCACTGAATTGAGAAGTGGAGATGTTTCTAATAGCAGTTTCAACCTAGAATTATCTCTTTTAAGTAGAATAATGTCTGATTCTAGCAAACCCACCTTGTGTTGTAAGGCTTTCACCTCTTCAGCATCTGCTTCCAAAATTCTCACCTTATCTGTAAGACTTTCTATCATTTGATGTAGGTCTCTTAGGTCGTGTGTTTTTTTCAGACTCTGTGGATTTTACTACCGAAGTTTGAGATTGAAAGAATTTGTCAAGTTCACCATTCATTGAGATATTCAGGACACTTGCGCTAAAAGTGATTATTTTTGTAATTATGTCTTTTTTACTTGCTTTTTTATGATGTGTTTACCACTGTGTTGTGGAAAGAGTTCCACTACCTTTGAAAGCAATAGTTGACTTGTTTTGTACAGAGCGACTTTTTTTATTTTTTCCAATTCCCTTCTGATGTACTCACGTGAATATACAAATATTCTGTCCAAAGATAATATAAACACTTTGGGAAAATTATCAATATTTACACACGGAAGGTCATAAAGGT
>JAXCGZ010021024.1:80000-92500 GCA_037179515.1 Halocaridina rubra | reverse complement strand
GACTATTTACACGGTAGGGCAAACGCATCCGTAAATTCTTGTCTATTAAGACATAAAGCCATTTGCCTTGATGAGTTAAACTGTGAAACACGTAAAGAAACTGAACTCCTCAGCTCTTTGAATCTTTCTTTTTATTGCAAAAATTCTTGAGGTAAATGTTTGTGAAGCTGCTCCATTTGCTTGCAGTGACGACATTTGGAGGTTTGCTGTTTTTTATTTTTTTTTATTTCGCGACATCAAATTCTTTAGTATCCATTAACTTGCATTTGGTTTGAAGATAATTTGTCAATGATGATGTCAGTTGGATAGAGCCTATTTTTGTAGGGATCATTAACCTCAGACATAATCTTGATGGTACAGAAAACAGCTCCCTGTCAACTGCAGTTGTGCAATTGTCCTTAAGACAGGGCTGGACTCAGTACATTTGCAAAGCTGTTCTCAAGTTGTTGTAGAGGCTTGTCATTGTCAGATTTTACCTTAAATGTAAGTCCACTAATATGTCAAATCAAGTACAATGGCAATATATGTTGAACGAGGTTCTTTTTTTATACTATTTAGTCATGCTAGACTAGTCTCACATATTTGCTCAGAAAAATAAAAATGGAATTCTAGTGGACTAGTGACTATTCTCATGTGATACTTTCCAAGCGTAAATATTTCAGTATTTGTGGACACAAAAGTTAATAATAACAATAAAAATGATAATAATAGCAACAACAACATCAATAATAATAATAATAATAATAACAATAATAATAATGCAATAATAATAATGATAATAATAATAATAATAATAATAATAATAATAATAATAATAATAATAATAATAATAATAATAATAATAATAATAATAATAACAATAAAAATAATAATAATAATAATAAAACAACAACAACAACAACAACAACAACAATAATAATAATAATAATAATAATAATAATAATAATAATAATAATAATAATAATAATAATAATAATAATAATAATAATAATAATAATAATAATAATAATAATGATAATAATAATAATAATGCCTCATTTCTATTCAAATCTCTCAAAACTTTATTACAGTTTTAATTAATAACTCATACTAATAGTATTTACATATGTATATATGTATGTATGTATGTATGTATGTATGTATGTATGCATGACAGCTATATTACTTTTCAACAATTAAAGTGATGTGAATAACACTGCCTTTGTTGTACCGACATTCTGATTCCAGTAAATAATATATGTAGAAGTGTGGGTTGCAGAAATATTTTTCTGTGCGATGCATGCAGGTGAATATTTTGGTGAAAAGGAAACAATGGTAGTGTTCTTGTAAAAGTCATGAAAATATAATATTTAAAGAATACAGGAACTTTCGTTTGTTTACATAAGAATTCTCCTATGGCTGAGAAGAACTGTTATGTAAGCAAATACAAGTTCTTATTTGCTTGGCTTTCTATAAAAGAAGTTAATTTCTTAAAAAAATATATATATATAAATATGATCATACTTTTCAGTTACGGTATTTTGTGAATCTATCTTGATACAAGAATGCAACTCTGTTGGTAAAAGGATTGCTGTTGTGTGATGATTTGTACATAAATAGAACATACATGTACTCTCTATTACTTTTGCATGGAAATTATGGACACAACAGTCTATTAAGTAACATCCCAGAAAGTGTTCTCAGTATATTTATATTTGAGATTTTTGCGAATTATATGAACAATTTGCTAATATTTACTTAATATTTTATTCCAGGGACTGGAAGATATAGAAGAGCTAGCCATAAGAAGATGCAAACTAGACAGCCTCCCTTCTGGAACACTTTCTATGTTGAAACGTCTTCGAGAACTGGAAATAACAACCCATAATGGGGACTGGGCCGCCTTAGCCATGAATGTGGAAACCTCATCTCTGCCTCTGCAGTTAGAAAGAGTATCTTTAGCCCACAATAACATATGGACGATGCCTTCCATGGCACTGTGTGGTAAAAGCCTTAAGCACTTGGATCTCTCTAACAACCATCTCCAGGATATCAGGGTTTTGGGTTTTACAGGAAAGGTCTTCCAAGATATTACAAGATTAAATGCATCTAATGTTACCCTTAGTGAATACGAAATATACTTTCCAAGTGATCAGGATGCGTTCCAGGAAATAGATTGTGGCCAAGCACTGCAAGAGTTAATCCTGGATCATAATGACTTGGTAAGGCTTCCATCTGGAAGCTTTCGCATCCTGAGTGCCCTGCGTGAGCTGCACCTCCGCTACAATGATATCAGACTTATATCCAGTGAAGCCTTTGAAGGTCTCAAAGCCCTACAAAAGCTTTATTTGTCTAATAATCATATCATATTTTTGCAGAATGGAACATTTTTAGATAATCCTCTCTTAGAAGGTGTGTATTTGAACAATAATTCTCTCAGGACACTCAGTTCTGGTGTGTTCAAAGGACTAAGAGAATTACAAGTGCTTGATCTGTCATATAACAAACTGAGTTTTAGTAGCAGTGAAGAGGAACTGTTTAAAGATCTGAATAGGCTGGTCATATTAAACCTCTCCCATAATTCCTTAACATCTATCCCACCTCTTTTACTCACTGACCTCAACTCTCTTCAACAACTTGATCTCGCTTTTAATCTAATATCTACATTAGACAATGATGGCTTTACTTTTCTGTCAAATCTCTACTCCCTTGATCTTTCTCATAATAAGATAAGTACTGTTGGTGAAGCGAGCCTACGCGGGCTGGTAGGATTAAGTATACTACACCTAAGAAACAATTCTTTAAGTGATATCCATCCAAATGCTTTACATCATAGCTCCAATTTGAAGCAGATCTATCTAAAAAAGAATGAGCTTCAGTCAATTCCAAACGCTCTCCAGAATCTATCATTTTTAAAGATCATGGATATTGGTAAGAATGAAATTGTGAGCATTCAGCCCTTTCTCTTTCGTAACCTCAGGAACCTAGAAGAGCTTGATATCAGTGATAACAAACTAAACGGCATATCCGAGGGATCATTCAACGGTCTTTCGTCACTGCAAAAGCTGAATTTAACAGCTAATTACATCAGAACACTGAGTGATGGTTCATTTTTAGGCATGACTAATGTTAAACATCTGATAATTTCGAAAAATGAGCTGAGTGACATTAATGGTATTTTTGCAGGACTGGAATACCTTGAAACTTTAGATGTATCTGAGAACAATATAAAGATGTTTGACTATGCCTTTATTCCCAGACAACTTATCAAACTAGTCCTCAGAAGAAACCGAATCGAGAAACTTGGCAATTTCTTCAAAGTTCATGGTATATTAACACTTGAGGAAATAGATGCTAGTTACAATGCCATAAAGAAATTAACAGAAATCTCGATTCCAAATACAATAAAGATTGTAAAGTTATACAATAATGAAATTAATCAAATAATGCCGAACACTTTCCGTGACAAGGGTGGTCTGCGGGTGCTAGACCTCAGAATGAATTCACTGCAGAAGCTTGATCTGCAATCTGTAAGCGTAAAAGGCATGGCTAGTAATCATCGTAGGGCGCAGCTGTCCCTCTCTGGTAATCCATTTCACTGTGACTGTGAGATGGAATGGCTTTTTGGTTCCTCTGTCATACCACAGACAACTCCTGTAGCCACCGAGGTTACCTATTTGCAACCTCGTGTGAATGATCTGGCATTGGTAACATGTACTTTAGCTCATTCTCGAAGTGCTTCAACAGTCATGACAAGGGTTTTAGAAACTACACCAGACAATTACCTGTGTCCTTATGATACACACTGCTTTGCCCTTTGCCACTGCTGCGATTTCATTGCCTGTGATTGCCAGATGAAATGTCCAGACACATGTACATGTTTTCACGATGATACATGGTCTATTAACCTTGTAGATTGTTCAGGTGGAAAATTGAGTCAACTGCCAGATAAAGTGCCCATGGATGCTACTATAGTCCTCTTAGATGGCAATAACTTTGAAGTTTTACAAGCACACCCATTTATTGGGCGCCACAGCATACAGCAGCTATATCTGAATAACTCTCAGATAAAAACGTTACATAATCGGACTTTCCATGGCCTAACATCTCTCCAGACACTTCATCTACAGGACAATCTGATAGTGCATCTACGAGGATTTGAATTTTCCGGCCTTGAACAGCTGAAAGAGCTTTATTTACAGAACAACAGGGTATCATTCATCAGCAATGCCACATTTACTGGGCTGAAAAGCCTTGAGGTCTTGAGATTGGACAACAACTTCATTATAGATTTCCCAGTATGGCTGCTGGGCAAGAATATTCACTTGAAAAAAGTATCTATTACAAATAACCCATGGAAGTGTGACTGCATCTTTGTAGAGTCATTAAGAGAGTGGGAGAAGAAGTCACCTGGTATGCTACTGGATCCAGAAGATGTATTTTGTGTTCACGGGAGCTCTGGAGCTGTCGGACCTGGGATTGTCCTACCTGATTTTTCCTGCGCTAAATCCCAGCATGGTGTCATGCGGTATCAGTTTGGACAGCAAGAGCTGCCATTCTTGGCTGGAAGTCTATGTGGTGGTGTAGCATTTATTAGTGTAATGGTTGTGGTGGCTATGCTTATTGCCAGGAGAGGAATAGCTTCAGCTAGCAAGCTTGGTATCAGTGACTCTCAAAATTACTGCCAAGAGGAGGATGGTAAAGTTTTTGATGCCTACATCAGCTATAGTGCGAATGATGCAAATTTTGTTCGCGATGTGTTAGCAACAAAACTTGAGAACAGTTCTCCAAGCTACAAACTCTGTTTGCATTCTAGGGATTTTACCGAGAACAGTAGACTATCTGAGTTTATTACGCAGTCTTTGAGTTTCAGTAGAAGGACCATTGTGGTGCTTTCTAAAAATTTTATTGATAATGAGTGGAAGAATGCAATTTTTAAAAAGGCTCACGTTGATGGCCTAAAAGATAGTGATATGAGTATCATTGCTATTTATCATGATGGAGTTTCTTCTTCAGCCTTTGATGCAGACCTCAAGATGGTCCTAAAAAATAGTACAAAATTATATTGGGGAGATAAAAACTTTTGGAAAAAGTTGAAAAATGAGATGCCATTGAAACAAACCTACACAAGCGTCCCAGTCTACCTATCCAGTAATTCGTATAAATCTACTACACTACCCTCAGTCACGGCACAGCCTACTTTGCCGATGCCATCCTCTTCTTCCGTCCTCACCAGTACCTCAGGTCTTACTACTCCTTCTGATATGGGAAGAAAAGCATGTTTCCAACAAGAAAGTATAGAAACATATAACTCACCACCTCCTCCCAGGCCATGCTATTCTCCACCAACACCTTGTGAATACATGGTTATGCAAGGTCAGGAATGCCAAGATCCACTCTGTCCATGTCACAGAGACACACATACAGCTTACCCTTTCGTGAATGGGGATAGTTCTTCCCTACACACATATTCTTCCTTAGATGCCTTTGCTGAAAGTTTACCTCAAACTTCGTCCTCGGAGCCTTTTCCATCCAGGACCACCTCTCCCTCCAGCAACCACTACAGTGTCATCGATGTGCCTATTCGCAGAACAGTCCGAGCCAGTAAAAAGAAAAAGAAAAGACATCAAAGCCAAAGTGGGCCATTGGCCACATCTGAAGAAGTGTTGGAATCGCCAACGAAACAAAACGACATAAATACTTTCCAGCGAACAAAGAGCGTTCGGGCTTCCAAGAGAAGGAGCAAGCGAGAAATAACATGTCCAACAGAGGATGCCGCTAGTGCTAGATATGTCAGTCCAGCTTCTCCTTCAAGTAGCAGCTTCAGAGGGGAAGATCTAAGTTCAGATAATATAACGGACACCAAAGACCTCTACATAGGACTGACTGATTCGCCACCAGAGCCTACACCACTTAGTGAAGAGTGTTTTGTATAAATTTTAAGGTAATTCTAGGAAAATCTTAAGCCTACATACATAGGTTTAGGCAAATATCGATATAATACTTCCCCTTCCAAATAAAAAGACACTCTAGAGAAAAGTAATTAGAGGGGGGAAAGACTTCACAGTTGCACAGAAATAGAAACTAGGTAATGATAGCAACAATAATAAAAGCAAAATTCTAGGAAAAAAAAATCATCTTATGAGTCTTAAAAGAGGGAATGACTCATCCCGATATAATATTTTTTTAAACTTTATTAAGAAACTGCCATCTCTGGAAGATAATAAACTCAGATAACAGGTAATAATCTATCAAAATCTTAAAGTAAGTGGCACTCATCATATGGTTATTGTATGGATGAAAAGGACTTTTTACGCTGTGTTCGGTAATATTTGAGGAATTTATTTGAAAAACTGAGGATTATTTAGGAGATGCAAACCCAAATGATAACAGTATTTCTTCTTCTTTTTTTTTTAATAAAACACATTAAACAAATTTTAATGACATTATCGAGAAGCAACTGGCTGGGACACCTAAGAGACAAATATGTCCCGAGCTCCTGGTCATTTATGCTAACTGAATATAGGAGCAATCACCTAGCATTAGCAATGTATTACTTTGAAAAACAAACACACACAAACAAGTATGAACTCAAATAGGAATATAAGCACAATAAATGTCAGTTTTCAAGCCAGATCATAATATAATTACGTCTTAATTTACGTTTTATGTGTCTTTATTAGTCCTCATTTTGGGTTGGACACAGACGGCAGGAAGCTGGGGATGTAACTCGGATGCCATTCCTATCGCAACGACGTGGGCTCGAACGCGGGCCCGGTACCTCCAGAGTCAAGCATTCTACCGCAACGCTATAGCGCTTCCCTTAAGCAACGTTAAAAATAGCAAGAGAAATTTTTCATTGGATCAAAAGTGTCATAATTTGAATAACATAAAAAAAAAAAATATCTGATGGCATTAGCATAAGATCTGTTGCATTCTACCTCCTTCCCAATCTATGGACAACATAAATTATGATTTGTCACGATATACATTGGAATTATTTCTAATTTTTAGGCCTAGAACCAGATCAGTTGACGGAAGGGACGAGGATGCACAGAGATGCTGAGGCACTGCTGTCTCTCTATTATTTTTTTCAGTCGTGCCCCCCCACGTTGAATTTAGCTGGAATATGGATTCGTTCATAAAGACTAAATATATGTTAGCTTATTAAGTCAAAGTAGACAAAGTTCAATCGCAGCATTTTTTTCTAATATGGACAGTACTTTCAAAGTTTCCTAAGTTATATATATATATATATATATATATATATATATATATATATATATATATATATATATATATATATATATATATATATATACACTTACTATGACTGGATGAGTGTAGCAAGATTAGCACTCTCACTTTCCCCGTATGCCGTAAGTGGCAATCAAAAGGGATTGGAAGTGGGATGAGATGGCAGTCGCACCTTCTCTGGAAATTATATTTAGCTACAAAACGCTATATAGAAAAGGTGCGGATCCCTACTGCAAGAAGTTTTACTGTATCAATTTCCTTTATTACGTTTATGGCTACCCTATAGTCACTTGATGCAATTACTTTCTGTTGAAAAGTCTCCTCCTCCTCCTCCTCCTCCTCCTCCTCCTCCTCCTCCTCCTCCTCCTCCTCCTCCTCCTCCTCCTCCTCCGCCTCCTCCTCCTCCTCCTCCTCCTCCACCTCCAGATAGTGTGATATTATGTCTTATAAATAATCTCTTCCAAAATGTAAAAAAGTATATGTAATTACTCCTGTAATTCTAGTCACAGAGATATATCAATTATATAAATATAATATATAATAATCATAATACATATGATTTTGTACATAAAAAAGAGTAAAATTTAAATTATCTGTTTTATTTTTAACCTTATTCTATATATATATATATATATATATATATATATATATATATATATATATATATATATATATATATATATATATATATATATATATATATATATATATATATATATATATATATATATATATATATATATATATATATATATATATATATATATATATATAAAGTCAAAGAAGAAAGAATAACAAAGATATGAAATAATGTAAGAAGAAGAAGAAGAAGAAGGAAATATCAGAAAACGCATGCATGTATATATTGGTATGTCTTTATCACTTGCGCAAATTAAATAAACACACACGCAAACACACTCACACTCACAAACACATATTCCTGGATTTTCAGAAGGCATTTCATACAGTCCCACAAGGGAGACTGACATACCAGAGTCTGTAAATACATTTCTGAATATGTTTGCGGATGATACGAAGATTGTGAAGAAAATATATGTTGCGGACAATGATACATAACTTCAATGTTCCTGTTTTACGTCACGGACTCCCTTTTCAACCAAGGGCTAGGATGGTTCCCTCGGTTGCCTTCTTGCGAAGGACTTGTTTTGGCAGATGTAATCGTTACCCTGAGTGCATGCCCTTGCTAACCTCAGACCGTGACGGGGCGCGAACCCTCGACCTGACGCCTCAGAGTCGCGGACGCTACCGTTTGAGCCACGGTGACTACATGATACATAACTTCAGGAAGACCTAAATAGTCTGCATGAGTGATCATAAAAGTGGTTAGTCAAATTAAATACTTAAAAATGTAAGGAAATTAAAATGGGGGCACATGTGCAAGTAGGCCCAAGGTTGGGTACTCAATAGAAGATGCTGAACTTAAATAGACAGAAAGGAGAAAGAACTAGAGGTAAAAGCATTGTCAGATTTATCTCAGGATATGCATATAAATGGTATAGTAAAAGCAGTGTACGCTTTCTTGGCAAATGTAAGAGTAACCTTCAGGCACATGGACAAGGGAAAGTTCAGAAATATTTATGTAACTTATGTGAGGCCAATGCTTGAATATGCAGCACCCTTTTGTAATCTACACTTGAAAAGAGCTAATAAATAAGCTGAAAAAAAGTTCAATATAAGCCAGGAAACTGGTGTCAGAAATATGCAGTCTCAGTCATGAGGAAAGGTCTGGGGAATCAGACTTACCATCCCTTGAAGCTATAAGAAAGAGGAGGGATATGTTGACGGTCTTTAAGTTCCTTCATGGTTTTAACAGAGTGGCTAGAGAGCGATATTTTGATATTGCTGGATCTAGAGCCAGAGGTGATAGTAACAAGCATCGCAAGAAAAATGCTTTGCAGGATGCAAGGAAGTACTCTTTTAGTGTAAGAATAGTTGATGGATGGAATTCGCTAAGTGAGGAAGAAGTTAATGCTAACTGCATTCGAAGATTTAAGGACAAATATGATAAGTATAATTAGGTATAAAAATGGAACCGACCAGGAAACGGGAGTTACGAGCAGAGGGCTCTTCCCGTAAATGCAAGTTGGTAAATACATTTAGGTGTAATATATATATATATATATATATATATATATATATATATATATATATATATATATATATATATATAATATCCACCTATAGTTTATATATATATATATATATATATATATATATATATATATATATATATATATATATATATATATATATATATATATATATATATATATATACACAAACAAATGCATACAGACACATAACCATACATACATACATACATACATACATACATACATACATACATACATACATACGTACAAACATCAATAGAAAACAAATATAGAATGCAACATTTATCCAAACATTAACATACAAAAGTCCGCCCCGAGGCTAAAAAGTTAATTAAAACTCATGTAATATGTATACTAACGAAGCTTATCTCTCTCTCTCCTCTCTCTCTCTCTCTCTCTCTCTCTCTCTCTCTCTCTCTCTCTCTCTCTCTCTCTCTCTCTCTCTCTCTCTCTCTCTCTCTCTCTCTGCTTAACTATATTCTTCAGCATTTCCGGATGATATAATATCAAATATATCTACCTGGAAATATATCGTCTTTTGTATGACGAGGGTACGGGGAACTACAAAGAGTTCTCTTACCCACCACATCATTGCGTACAACAATATACGATTTAATAAGTCTAAATAATACATTTGTGCATGACTAGGAGATGGAGAACTACGAAAAATTGCACTTTTTCATTATAAAAATTGAGGACACAAGATATTTATTGAGATGAACATAAAAAAAATAAATATTAATTTTGTAAGACTAGGAGACGGGGAACTATACCAATATTCTATCCAGGTATAGTATTAGGACTAGCCATGAGAAAATAAGACTATAAATGATGACTAGGGAACGGGGAGCCACAAGCCATGTTATTTCTAAGTGTACAGACACACACAAATCGAATTACTTATGTATGACTAAAAGCCAGAGGCAAAATGTTCAAGTCTTAACAACGGGATTATTTGAAAATCCATTTCGTTGTCCACTGTCTCTTAAGACATGCAATATTGAAAATACTTAATGCTAACATTTACTATTTTTTAGTTATTTGTTTCGTACATATATATATATATATATATATATATATATATATATATATATATATATATAATATATATATATATATATGATTGATGATGATTCGGTTTTACGTCTCGAACTCCCTTTTCTACTAAGGGCTAGGACGGATGCCTTCTTGCGAAGGACTTGTTTTGGCATGTGTAATCATTACCCTCAGTGTTTTGCCTTTACTAAACTCAGTCCGTGACGGGGCGCGAACCCTCGACCTGCCGACACGGAGTCGCGGACGCTACCATTTAGCCACGGAGACTATATATATATATATATATATATATATATATATATATATATATATATATATATATATATATATATATATATATTCATGAATGTATAGCTTTTGTTTCTGCTGTTTCCACTACCACGGATTTAAAACAATTGTAGGAACCACCAGTTCAGCAACCTTGTCCGAGAATGTTACCATCATGACTATTCATTTCATACGACAGTTAACTGTAATACAAAGTAAACCATTTTTCGAACATCTTTTCCTTCGATTCTTCATATATTGAAATTTTACATTTATTATCTAATTTTACTTTCAAGTCATACATCTTAAAAATTAGGGTCCTGCCCCAAAGCGGCAAATTAGGGCCCTGTCCCAAAAGACAAAAAGGGGGTAAAGAAGGTAACAAAGAAAGAGGTTTGGCACTGTAAGCAGGTTTCTTGAATTTTAGTGCCATGGCTTTGATAAGTATTGAACAGAAGATATTGACTTAAGAGTCCCATCCTTCCCTCAGTGTCATAAACACCAAAGACATGAATGATCTCTGATGTTAGTAAATCGTTAAATCACTCAGAGTACTCTCGTATTTTTTTTTTCTCTCTTTGTGGACAGATAAGAATATTTGACACTACTGGCTCGGGGCCAATGTGTAAAAATATCGTATTACCACACATGGCATTTTGGCCTCTTTTTCCAGAACTTCTGGCACTTACGTCAAGATGTGCCTCATTAGATTTGTTAGTTGTCGTATGAGACATCCATTTTAATTACAGTTACAGTAGTGCAGTAATAGTAATAGCGAGCACAGTCAGATGAATATATACAAACACAATAATAAAAAAAAAAGTCACAGACGCAGGAAATACGCAAGGGCTTGCTCACACTCATCCAATTATGGAAAATTTTCCCTAAAGTTGATAATGAGGACGGACAAAATATTTTCTCAAGAAAAATATTTGCAAAAATGCAATTTGCGGTGATTTTCTTTTTCTTTTTTTTTTAACAAGGTGCGCCAACGATCGTTGGTTGACGAGCGAAAGTGGCCCCACTTATTTACAGACATCTGGCAGCTAATATACAATATATTTATCTGCCAGTCTCCTTGTTTAAGTGTCCTGGTGTCCTATCTCCAGACACAGCTGGACAGAAAGAGAGGACGGGCTCTAGGGAAACTTCAAGAATGTCTGCGGTCGCACGCGAATGTTCCCAGCTAATAAAAAGAAGAAAAAATAATTCTCTCCCCTGATCATTATAAATGCAAATTGATCGAAAGGAAATGAAAGACCTTTATCGAAAAGTATAAAAATAAAAAAAAAGTTTTTCTCTCTTTTTCACTCCTTCCCGAAAAGTTTCAAATCCACTTTCGGTTCAAAGACAAAAGTCGGAGGAAAAAGTCGAGAGGAAAGATTTTGGAAAATGAAAGAAAGTGAGGAAAAAAAATGGCAGTTAAGTTTGGGATTTCGAACTTTTAAAAGAATTCATGATTCGTCATCATCTGGGTCCTGAATGAGAGAGAGAGAGAGAGAGAGAGAGAGAGAGAGAGAGAGAGAGAGAGAGAGAGAGAGAGAGAGAGAAATATTGACATAAAACTTTTCTTAAAGTAAAGGATATGCAAACATGCTAATTAGCAGGAAAGTTATAAAAGAAAAATAATAATAAACGCACGAAAAATAACAAACAAACAAAAGAAAGCCATGTAGAGAGGAATAATCACCATATAAACACCTAACATCATAGATATTAAAACCCCATTAAACACACGGCTTAGATGAGATACAACAAACTATACTATATAAAAGATAAAAAACCTGAGAGTTTAAACATATTTAA
>JAXCGZ010021024.1:67500-72500 GCA_037179515.1 Halocaridina rubra | reverse complement strand
CCTGCTACATGGCTATTCAGTTCAGGGATTGAGCATACCAGTCATACCAAGCCTTCTCTTCTGATTGAACTTGCTCTGTTTTTATTACAGCTAGAAATCGCTGCTCAATTCAGATTTGTAGGCATAAAGCTTCCTTTCTCAGAAGGAAAGTTGATGGCATGAACTCTTCTCCCACTAATAAATGTTTATGGTCTTTATTCAAACAGCTCTCCAAATAATTCTGTAATTCAAGCTTTATCCCTCTAATTCGTCCTAACTGTTCAATAGCTTGCTCTTCCACTGCCAAAACCCCTCCCATTGGTTCCCAATGCCTTCCCTTTCTACGTGCGAAGTCCAAAGGAATCTTTGCTGTCAGAAGACGAACAAGGCATCCAAGCCCGATGGTATCCCTGCAAAGCTCCATGAGATGTTTGCAGAAAAACTAGCTCCTATGCTTTACTGTCTTTTCCCCCTCATTTTCTCAACCAATATCTATTTATCTATCTTTCTTCCTGGAAGAAAGCTCTAGTTTTAGCTTCTCCTTTCAATTACCGACCAATTGTCCAAACCTCTGCTAGCATTTAGAAGTATTCAAAACTCTGATCAATTCCCACTTCTTGAACTCTTGAACACCTTCACTTCTAATAACCAGTAAGGCTTCCAAAAGGCAAAATCCAATGGTGACTTCCTGTCCTATCTCTTTCATGTATGGTCGTCTTCTCAGAAGAACTATGGGAATCCTAGCTCATTCCCAGTTACCTGTGGAGTTCCACAAGGCTCTGTTCTTTCACCTACTATGTTACTTACTTCTCTTCATCAATGATCTGATCCCCATTTTTCCAAGCTTCTTCAAACCTCTGTCGATAATTCTACCCTTCATATTTCCTCAATGTTCTCCTAACGACCTTTGTTTGTTTCTACAATCAACCTCGAATCATTCTCTCTCAACTCAAAAGCCCTAGTTTGCAGAGAGTATCTGAGTGGGGCACCATACTTAAGAAAACTTTAATGTCTCCAACACAGTTTCTGCCTATTTCTTTATTTTCTCCTCTCGATAACCACATGGTCCCCGAATAAAACGAAATTTATTCTCTTAACTCTCTAGACATAAGAAGTCAAATAGCCTCCAACTTGTTAAGGAGGAGTCACATAAAATAAAATTCTGAAACTGTATCTAAGAAATACGGAGTTCTGTCTCGTCTTCGTCATTATCTTTCCTCTTCTCTGTTATTAAAAATCTATGACAGTCTTGCCCCTCTCTCCTTAGAACACTACTATCACATATGGAGTGATTCTTCATACACTTATCTGTTGATAGGGTTGAATCTAAGACCATCATCTTCATTAAGGACCCTTTTCTTCCTTATAAACTCGATTCTCTTTCTCTTCACCAGAAGGCATCATCTCTTTCTTGTTTTTATAGATACTAATACCATCGCAACTTTGATGAGGTGGCAAGTGGCGTTCTTCCTCCGTTACTGAAAATGCATAACACACTCCAAGCAGCCTCATCACGCAGGCACTGTGTGGAGATTTGTGGCTCGCGGATTGGTATGTGCAGTGACTGCTTCTTTTCTTCTACCTCCAGACTCTGCAACTCTTTAACTCTATTTGTCTTTTCTAACTTTCATGGCTTTTCTTCCTCCAAAAAAGCTGATCTTTTGTCATCTCAATGTCTAATCATGCCATATTTCTAAGTCTTTGCCCGTTCCGGCGTCACTCTCATAATGTTTGTGTGTGTGTGTGTGTGTGAGTATATATATATATATATATATATATATATATATATATATATATATATATATATATATATATATATATATATATATATATATTCTTCTTTCTCTCTCTCTCTCTCTCCAACTTTCCTTACCTCTTTTTCTCTCTAATTTCCAATCTACCCTTCTTTCTCAAACTTTCTATCTCTCTTTCCCTCTCCAAATCTCCAACCTCTATTTCAATTCATCTTTCATTTTCTCCCCCCCCCCATTTTTTTTTTTTATTCATTATCGCGTTTTTTACTTTCTCCTTATTTCCTGCTGCGGTATCTCTTCCTCCTCTCCCTTACCTTTTTATCACCAAAAGAACTCCCTAAGGGGAACCGTGGGTTCCAGGAATGTGCTTGCGCACACGTGTGTGTGTGTGTGTGTGTGTGTGTGTGTGTGTGCGGGTAAGTGCTTGTACCTGTGTGTGTGTGTGTATGTGTGCGGGTATGTGCTTGTACCTCTGTGAGTGATTACCTAATTGTGATTACCTAATTGTGTTTACGGGAAAGAGCCAAAAGCTCGTATCTTCCCGTCTCCTGATCGGTTCCATTTTTAGACTTAGTGATACTTATCATACCTGTCCTTAAAACTATGGATTGAGATAGCATTAACTACCTCCTCGCTTAGCCAATTCCAATTATCAACTACTCTTACACTGAAAAAGTATTTCCTTACATCCTGCAAACAAGTTTTCTTACGAAGCTTCAAACTATGACCTCTAGTTCTAGAGCCAGCCATATCGAAATATCGATCCCTATCCACTCTATCATAACCATGAAGGAATTTAAAGACTGTCACCATATCCCCCCTTACTCTTCTAGCTTCGAGTGATGGCAAGTCTAATTCCCTCAGCCTCTCATCATAACCGAGATTGTGTATTTCTGGCACCAGTTTTGTGGCATGTCTTTGAACTTTTTCAAGCTTAGCTATGTGCTTTTTCAAGTGCGGATTCCAAAAGGGGGCTGCATATTCAAGTTTTGGCCTCACATAGGTTACATAAATATTTCTGAACATTTCCTTGTCCATGTGCCTGAAGGCTACCCTTACATTTGATAAGAATGCATATGCTGCCCTTACTACGCCATTTATATGTATTTCTGGAGACAAATCTGCCAGTATGTTTACTCCTAGATCTCTCTCATTTTCTGTCTCTTGAAGTTGTACTCCAGCCACCGAGTAGTCAAGCTTGGGCCTTCTTGCACTTGTACCCATTCTCATTACCTTACATTTTGAGGTATTGAATTTCATTAGCCACTTTTCTGACCACTCATGCAGATTATTTAGATCCTCCTGTGTGTGTGTGCGAATATGTTCTTGTGCATTTGTGTGTTGTGTGTGTGTGCGTGCGCGCGCGAGAGTATTTTCGTATATCAATCATCACCAAACATTCTTCTACAAACAAAACTTCCTAATACTTATCATCATTACTCTCTTTTTCCTCTTTATCAAGAGCTTTTCTCATGCTCATGTAGGGTCAATGTTATCCCTAGTCTCTTGGAGACCTGTAGTTGGCTTAGGCTTAAAATTTTACGACTGGATGACCCTTCTGGCACCAAGCTTCTCCATTTATTCGGGCTTGAGACCGGGTCCATATGCTTGCTCACTCCCCCAGTGGCTAGATTATTCAACTAGGTATTACAAATGTTTTCCTCTCTTGTTCATATGGCATCGCTGTTTTCACTAAGCACTTAAAAGCTAATGCTGGTCTGGACTCCGTTTTATGGTCGATTACCGTCCCTGACATCAATCCTCTCCAATGTTCCGGGTTTTGGACCAGCACCAAGTTGAGCTGTTTTGCTCCCCACCGCCTGAATTCTTATTATTCCTATTATATTTTAGTTAATTTAGGGGTTAAAATCTCCACCTTGCTCGAAAAGTCACCAGTATAGCTGTCTCATACTTAAAAGTATTTGACAGTGAAACGGTTCTGATTCTTTTTCTATTCATCCACTTCTTCTTCTTCTTCTTCTTCTTCTTCTTCTTCTTCTTCTTCTTCTTCTTCTTCTTCTTCTTCTTCTCCTCTTCTTCTTCTTCTTCTTCTTCTTCTTCTTCTTCTTCTTCTTCTTCTTCTTCTTCTTCTTCTTCTTCTTCTTCTTCTTCTTCTTCTTCTTCTTCTTCTTCTTCTTCTTCTACTTCTTCTTCTTTTTTTCTTCTTCTTCTTCTTCTTCCGTTTCCCTAATCCTACTTGAAAAATATATATTTCATTGGAAAATTGTTGTTGAAGTGAGGGAAGCAATGTGTGACCTCTCCTGACCTTTTCTGACCTCACACGAACTCTCTCCAGACTTCTTAATCATTAAGTTTTCACACCGGGATTCCGCTCTTCAATTTGCTACCACTACTACTACTTCTACTGCTACTACTACTGAGAGTTCTGCTGCTCTCACTAGGAACTGTGTTACTGATGTTAAGAGCTCTGCTATTAATGCCACTGTTTCTTCGGCTAATACATATGCTACTACTTTTAGGAATTCTTCTACTACTACTACTACTACTACTACTACTACTACTACTACTACTGCTACTACTACTACTACCACTACTACTGTGACCTATGATGCTATTATTACTGCTTCTACTTTACTACTGATTAAATTTCCACTGTAACTACTACTACCACTATTACTACTACTATTAACCTTTTAGCTGCTACTTGCAAGAGCTCCGCCATTACTACTTCGGTTTCTATTTCTACAATTACTTCGTTAATACTCTTAACATTTCTTTCATTTCTCTTTCATTCTCTCTTCCACTTCCTCCTTTTCCTTTCTAGAGAAATCCAATTATTCCCCTCCATACCCTAGTGGCCAACATTACTTATGTAAAGAGCAACCATCGTCTTATACTGACGACATTTTGCATCGACTGCAGTAGCAGGTAATTTTAAGTTGTCATATTTACGTTATTTAAGACTACCATTTATTTTATATTATATAACAATGGGGGACTGCCGTAGCACAGTGGTTAGAGTGCTCGACTTGGAAAGTGACGTATTCGTGTTCGAGATCACTTCTCGGGGTTGGGATGGACATCCAGCCTAAAATCTCCAACACCAGCGTGTTGTTTCGGTTTTACGTCACGAACTCCCTTATCTACTAAGGGCTAGGACGGATGCCTTCTTGCGAAGGACTTATTTTGGCAGATGTAATCGTTACCCTGAATGTATGCCCTTACTAACCCAGTCCGTGATGGGGCGCAAACCTCGACCTGCCGCCTCAGAGTCGCGGACGCTACCATTTTGCCACGGAGACTACT
>JAXCGZ010021024.1:60000-62500 GCA_037179515.1 Halocaridina rubra | reverse complement strand
TTGATTAAGGGCATCAGAGAACTTTCCACTCTAACTTTCTCAGGGCACTAGTGTAGCCAAATGTAAATTGAAAGTCTCAGAGTGACTTCCAATCTAAATTTTCCAAGGTTGCTGATGCAATTAGTTCTAGGTTAAGAATATTAGTGTGCATCCACTACAACTTTCCTGGAGAATAATACAGAGCCTCTCAAGCAAGGATTCCAGAATAAGATCTGCCAAGGGAAAATATGATTCATTCCAAGACAACGGTCTCAGAGTGCTTCCAGTCTTAATTCTTCCAGGACAAGATGCAGTCTGTTCTTTGTTAGAATGCCTTCCATTACATGCTTTAGTGTGGACTACTGCAATTCATTAAAGGACAAAAAAAAGTACTTTTCAGTCTAAACTTTGCTAAATTATAATATAAATCACTCCAGGTCTAGGATCTCAGAGTGCCTGCCATCTAAGTTTTCCAGGAGGATGAGGTTCACTGCAGGCATCCCTGATGAACTATTCGAAATGTTTTAGGAAAGTTCTCAAAGTACCTTCCAATACAATCTTTTCAAAGATATCAGAAAGAAGATTTCAAGGTAAAGGGTCTGAGTGAGCCTTACAGTTTAGGCTTTCTAAGATGATACCCTTTTTTCCAAGCTATGTATCTAACATTTACCTGCCACGTGATTTGATCTGTATGTATCTCATAGGACAGGAAAACTCCTGACTCTGTAAGATCACTGATGTTCAAGACAAGGTGAAGTATACGTGAAGAATATTTCCAAAGTTATATTTAGACATGTATTTCAATATTCGTATTATTTATTATTTTCAGCGATCATTATTTATACTTTTTCTTCAGAATTTGAGAATGTACTTTAACTAACTTATTAGAAATTGTGCATAGATTATCTTGCAATCAAATAGTGCACTTCCCAGAATATGAGATCATTATATACCTCCTAAAATATTACTTGTGCATAGTGCGTCAACATGTAATTTATTTATGGAGTTCTGATGTTTGTACCAAACCTCATTAGTAACATTCCTGGAATTCTGGTTAATGCATCTTCCTATATTCCATCAAGAGATCCCTGATTTTCTACTGCATGACAAAAGATTTCTCTCACTAATAAATATTTTTCAATACATCCGGATTTTTGTGTCCTATTTCATGGAATATAAAGATCTTCAGCTTTATCAAGCAACTGATTGTATGTTATTTACATACAATAAACAACATATAAAATTCTAGGGTTTTTCAGAAGCAGTTCATATCATGGCTTGAATAAGTAAAAAAAACAAAATCCTGGAACAATGAAATTCTACATATTTTTCCATCATAAGTTTTAAGGATTATATTTCACACACGAAACTCAATTATAAACCCAAACCGATACTGAGTGAATTAAAAGTATTACTTTCCATAAAATAAAATCATTACCAAATGATGAGTAATAGTTGAGAGATATTTTAGGCATAAGATTTTAAAGAACAGACATACGCATATTCACCATTCTGAGCTCGTGAAATAGTTGGTTCCGCCAATCACTCATTATTTTCACCGAAGATTCAATAAAGATGCTGAGTTGCCAAGGGCTACGAGACCAAAGACAATAAAATTTTTCCTTCCATATCCAAGACACAGTTGAGTGAACATTTCTCTGTATTCGATACTATTATATGAGGCGGGCTTGAACGCAAGTCCTTTGGCAAGGCGAAGTCATGGAAGATCAAAATGTTTAGGGAATAGTATTCCAACAGTTTCCAAATGGCTTAACTCAGTTTAGGCATAAACTGGGGGAGCAGACCAGCTCAACTCAGTCTCATATGTGCACTGGAAAAGTTGTCAATACATATGACACAGGGTATGAAGTCTACTCCGCAATTTAGTTCAATAGGAATTTCACATATGGAGTTTAGTTCAGAAGTACATACATGTATTTAGTTCAGAAGAAAGTACACAGCTGGTATTTAGTTCAGAAGTATGCACACAGCTGGTCTTTAGCTCAGAAGTAAGTACACAACTAATATACAGTTCAGAAGTAATTACATAGCTGTTATTTGGCTCAGCATTAAGTACACAGCAAGTATGTAGTTCAAAGGTAAGAACACAGCTGGTCTTCAGTTCAGAAGCAGGTACACAGCTGTTATTTATACAGCTGGTATTTAGTTCAGAATAATTAAATATCTGGTGTTTAGCTCATAATTAAGTACACAGCGTGTATGTAGCTCAGAAGTTAATACGCAGCTGGTATTTAGTTCAGATGGAAGTAAACACCTGAAATCTAGTTCGAAAGTACACTGCTGGTATATAGTTCGGAACTAGGTACACAGCTGGTATTTAGTTCAGAAGTAAAGTACTTCATGTGCTTAAGTCATAAGGGGGGTTTACACAGTCAAACGGTTCGTCGAACGCGGTTCGACAGACAAGTGTTTGAAGTGATGTTCGAACCTGTGAACGGGGTATTTGGTGTGTTCGACAACCAAATACCCCGTTCACAGGTTCGAACATCACTTCAAACAC